>BGPR01007221.1:0-48194 GCA_013235015.1 Araneus ventricosus | reverse complement strand
ATTTTAGGAAAGAATGGAAGTTTTCAGTAAGCTGATAATTCTCTCTTCACACACTCACTTGATATTCAGTTAATATTTAGGTAACCAACGAAAAGCAATCGCCGCGATGTTGCTACGATATTCTGATTGCTCGGCAACATCGTGCAGATATCGTATGAATATTGTAGAGTGTCTTATGTTAATAGGGCTGGTATTTTAGAAAAGAATGGAAGTTTTCAGTAAGCTGATAATTCTCTCTTCACACACTCACTTGATATTCAGTTGATATTTAGGTTTCCAACGAAAAGCAATCGCCTCGATGTTGCTACGATATTCTGAATGCTCGTCAACATTGTGCAGATATCGTATGAATTTTGTAGAGTGTCTTATGCCAATAGGTTTGGTTCTTCACCAAAGAATGAAGCGTTCATTAAACTGATAATTCTCTCTTCACACACTCACTAGATATTGAGTTGATATTTAGGTTACCAACGAAAGTCTATCGCCATGATTTTGCTACGATATTCTGAATGGTCGGCAACATCGTACTGATCTCGTATGCATATTGTAGAGTGCCTTATGCTAATAGGGTTTGTTTTTCACAAAAGAATGAAAGTGACTGAATGAAACAAACTGTAACTTAAAGGATCGATTTAAGGTATCCCGTGTTGGCGGACACAGTTACAAGTGCAACTCTTTTAAGTGCTTGCCTGGCACGGAAATGAAGGGTACGACTTATTTACACGGTTCCTAACACTTCTTTTAAGACTGCTACTGGTGAAAAAGAGAACATGGGAAATTGGATGAATCATTCGAATGTGGATCCAGAAAATTTCAACACAAAGTCTACATAGCTGTTATAACCGATTCACGTATTCTCGGCCTGGATTTTCTTCAAAAATTTAAATTTACTGTAGACCTGGAGAAAAACGAGATTCGGACTTGAAGAAAGCAAATTCCTTCGCTTTCAGTTGGTATACAGCATCGTAATAGAACCTCTCACGGAAATATAGATAGATTGAGATAGACTCATGACAATACAAGTGGAGCACATTTTGGAGTCATAAACATTTTATGAAAAACCCGAGAGTAGGTCTATTGGGACCGACTTCGCGCCGACGTCGAAAAATGGCACAGAGAATGTAAAACTTGCGGAGCCCGAAAAGGACCCAAAACGGACGGAAGGTCAGTGACGGGACCGATTCCAGTTGAGATTTGGTCGAACGCCGCGATTGCCCTGTGATATTCTCTTAGGACGAGCGAGTGATACGCCTTCCTCGCCGAATGAAAACGTGAATAATTTAGAGGCAAGTTTGGAAAGCTTACAGGCGTCTGCCAGAGAGCGAGTTAAGATGTCCAGGGAACGAATGAAAACTTGTTATGACCCCAGAGCAACGACCCCAGAGCAACGACTCCAGAGCAACGACTCCAGAGCAACGACTCCAGAGCAACGACTCCAGAGCAACGACTCCAGAGCAACGACTCCAGAGAACAGACCACCATTTCAAGGAGGGTTATCAAGTCTGGATATATAATCCGAAGCGACGGAGTCGTCCGAGTCTGAAATTACAACAGAACTGGGAAGTACTATTGTCAATAAACTCAACGATGTTGTCTACAGAGTAAAGAGGTTAATTAATTATTAATCAGTAAGTAATTATTAATAAATTATTATTTATCGCTAGTTAATTATTTATTGTTAATTATTAATTAATAATTAATCTTTAATTTATTAGTCATTAATTTCTAATTAATCATTAATCATTAATCTTTGCATTTGCTTATTCTTATTAAATTATTTTTTATAAACTATTCGGGATTTTTTATTAAAATATTTTGTTTTTATTTCATTTGACAACCATTATTACCTTTAATCATAAAAAATCTACCCTTTGTTACTAAAATAATCAATAAAATGACTCCATAGCATGTGATGAATCGA
Source organism: Araneus ventricosus (assembly GCA_013235015.1). Taxonomy (NCBI): domain Eukaryota; kingdom Metazoa; phylum Arthropoda; class Arachnida; order Araneae; family Araneidae; genus Araneus; species Araneus ventricosus. The sequence continues at coordinate 46,273 of BGPR01007221.1, read as the reverse complement.
ATTACTTTATGCGTAGAGGGAGGAGGAATAAAAAAAATTGACCAATACAGTTTCTGGTAAGATCTAAAATATTAATTTTGAGATGAGCTTCTCTGAGCTCATCTCAATTGATAGAATGCTGTCCTCATTTTGCAATCTCAATTCCATCCAGCTCCCGGTCTAAAAAGAATATAGTCGAATTCTATAACTGAATTTCTTTGTTTTTATCTTAAACAATAAACTAACTACATAAACTTACTTCAATATCGCTTACGTATTTTAATAAAATGAAAAAATATATTTTAAAATAAATAATTTTTAAGAAATATCTAAAAAAATTCAAAGAGAAGACGGTTCTCGAAGCCATTTACTCCCAGACAACCTTGACAGCATCGGTTTATAACTGTTTCGTGACTGTCTTCCGGAACCAACGTCATCTGCAATCTAGCCTTTCTTAATCCACCATAGTATTCCATCTAAAACATGTTTGAATAATTCGATCTAAAAGTATAATTAATTTCTATTTATGTCGAATGGGGGCATGCTCGAATTCCAGACAACGTTGGATTTTTCAAATCGTATGTTTTTTTCCCAAAATAATAAACCATAATATAATATTGACTGAATATAGCCCACGGATTTTAATGAAATGTAATAAATATATCGTAAAATAAATAAATTTTAAACGACATTACGCTGTGTAATTTGTTAAACCAATTGATCCGAAAACTGAATAGTTTTTGAGATATTCACGAAAAACTAAAAAATTATACCAGAAAACGCGCATCGACTTCTGCTGGTCGGTAGGCATTGCGAATGGAAATCTCTAGCTGTATCAAATGTAGAACGTTGTGATGGTACGACACCTATCCGAAAAAAAATGTTTTATTTGCTCTCTCATTTACAAAAAACTACAGTTGTAACATTATCAGTTTTTGAAATTCATTTTTGAAATTTGTCTGACAATTCTCCGACTCCCTCTATTTCTTAAATTCCAGCTATATCGGAATCTGCCTTGATTTTTCTTAATTCTGTTTGAAAGAATTTTTACTTATTTTATATTCATAAAGAAAAAAACATGTATTATAAAGATAAAAAATTTGCCAACTGTGCTGTAAATTATTTTTTGAACAACTGAGCAAATAATAAATATTGTACTGTATTGCAGGATGAATTAATAGACTTTTGATAAAAAAAAAAAACACTTTTATTTTAACATAATTTTCACCTAAAAACCGTTCATTCACTGGAAATATATACATCAGTCGTTACATTTCAGTCTCTCTACAATACCATCTTTTTTCTTTAAAAAAAACTAACATCTTTTTTCCTGCGTTGCTACGCAACGCTAGTAAGACAAATATCGTATTCCCACACTAAAAAGTTTTAGAAAGAAAACTTTAGAAATAACTAATATTTTTGTAACGAATATCACAATAATAAAAATCAATCAGATAGTTTATTTGAATCTACCATTCGTGCTTTGTAAGCAGAATTTCTCTTGGTGTGCTCGATATTCCAAATAAGGCTATCGTTAAAGAATTCCTTCTATAAATATTGTTGCAAAAGTGCCTTTCCTGCCTCACTAGTACTATGTTTGGGAAGAGAGTTTCACAGGGGTAAGTATGGGATGGCCGGGATTGGACTCCTACCTTGGCGACCATTTTGGCGACAAATCGATGATTCCAGAAAATGCGACCCTTTTCTCGATATCTCTATTAGGAAAGAAAATGCGCTTGAATGTATGAGAAAACTCCATGTGACGTCACGGCCTGTCAGGGAGAGTATATAAGAGCCCCACTTGGATCAGAGAGAGTAGTGTTGATCGACTCGAAAGACTTTGGAGTTTCGTCTGCAGTGTGAGCTAGAAAGCCGGTGAACTGAGTGCTATTGAAATTGCTGCTATTGTCGTTATTAGTGATTTGCTGACTGTTTGTGGTTCTAAACCTCAAAGTGCTGAACTGTTATTACCTGTGAATTGTTGTCTGTTTCCGTTGCTACTATGTGCAAGATCTATTGTTTCCTATTGCCTGTGCTACGTGTTTTTCTGCATATTTATGAATAAACCTTAATTCTCCATTATCCTGCGTGTAGGACTTTTTACGCCATACACCCACAGAACAATTTTTGTAACAATATTGATGCTTATTAATAATTAACACTCCCGCTGATCAAGTTCGAATTATTCGTTCTGTAGAAGAAGAAAAAAGAATGAAAGCGAGAGTGTTCTCCCTTCGACTTTCTCGTTTGGACGAGTTTTCTGTTTTGTTTATTTGGGTTAAGGTAGAACTTCCGCTATACTGAATTACTTCCTGTGTAATGGTTATACAATGGGAATCTTCAGCATTTCCTCACTCTGCTTCAGCATATTAATGAATGTTTAAATTAGAGCTTTTCAATATCCTGGCCCAAGGATACTTTGAAAATATGAAGTTTTATGTTCCTATGCTGTAGCTCTCAATGTTTACTTAAACCAGCGGGAGTGGTCTCCCCTAAACTTTCTCGAATACTCCTAACACATGTAGAGAAAAAAAATAATATAAAAGGCGGTGAAACGAACAAGAACGCCTAACGTAGTGGAGAAAAAAATGAGAGAAACGTCATACCACGATTTCCGAAGCTCGTCCAACGCGGAAGTGGAATTAAAAGCCGGTGTGATTATCAATAGGGCTGGGTGTAAAATAAAGAAAACGAAATTTGCAATTTGAACGCCCTTTTTCAACCGATTTAGACAAAACTTAGACACAAATCTACCCTTAAGGTAAGAAGGCCATATATTAAATTTCATTTATCAAAGTAATTTTTTAAAGAAGTCATTGCGTTCAAAATTATGCAATTATACAGACAGACATACAATCAACTCGTGGACGGATTTGGACCAAAATTTGATACTGACCTACATTCCTGATGATAAAACTGTGTACCAGATTTTATCTATCTAGCTATTCAAGTTTTTGAGTTATAGTGTTTACATGAACGCGGACAGACAGACTTCCCGTAGACGGACTTTGTCCGAAATTTGATAGAAACCTACAAATTAAGTGACAAGGTCACATACCAAATTCCATTCCCGTAGCTCTAATATTTTTCGAGTTATGTTCACAGACACACAGACAGACAAACATAATTCCAAAATTGTGTTTTTCGAAATCAGGGAGGTCTAAAACGTGGAGATTCGTCTCTTTGTATACTTCGTGTACGAGAAAGTACCACACCGCCACCACGTCTCGATAAATGTTTATATAAAGGGGATGATTAAGTCGAAAAGCAGCTTTTGTATGGAACTTTGCATATACAATTATTTTAAAATTTTACACCTCCCTTGTTTTCTCAAGCAGTGCAACTAACTTTTTGATTGACCCTCTTATACTAAAAGTTCAGAGAACACTGCTCATTTGCATAGTTTCCGAAAAAATAATTCCGCTCTGTCTAAAGCTAATTTAAAACGCGCGCTTTCAGTTAGATTTAATAAAAGCAACAAACCAAAGACAAATAGATCATTAGAAATTTAACTACTATTGCAGGAACTCGTATAAGATTATAATTTTGAATGTCTAAATAAGGTTTTCTAAAATTCAGATTCATGAGCTTTTATATTTTATGGAAACTTACAATTCAGGTAATATGTAAGTTTTTCGTTATGGCTGTTAGGATGTTCAGGTGCTGAATTGAACTAATAAGTTAATCAACCCCTATGTATTTTCTGGGTATTTAGAAAGCATTTCCAGAATGTTTCGTCCCCTACTACACGTTTGGTCAGTTACTGTTTTTTTAAAATGATTCCTCGTGTCTATCCGTTTGTTCTACAGACTAACTATTAAACGTAGCTGTTACGGTCAGCTCGCTATTTTTCTTGCCGAATTGAAGTATTTAACTGTTTCTCACAATGCCGACTCCATAAGAAAAAGAAATGGAGCCTTTACGCAAACTTCTTGCTGAAGTTGAAACCGATGAACATCCAGACTTTGACAATGAAGACAATGGACCTGAGGATGTTTCTGCGAACATTATACAATTTGAAAACGTTTCTGCGAACATGATACGGATTCGGAAGAGGGCGGAGATTCTAGAAATGAAGATGTGAATAACTTGGAATTGTTTTCATCAAAAGAGAGCATTGAATGGAGGAAAATAACTTTAGGCAAAATATTCGTTTTCATAATATTGTGTTGCGCATCCCTGGAACAAAAGGACGAGCGAAAGATGTGACGAGCCCTGTGAAGAGTTGGGAGATATTCATCAAAGATAACATGATGCATTTAATTGTAGATGAACAAATATATTTATCGAGACACTTTTCACGTGAAAGAGATGCGCGAAAAATGAACCTCTAGATATCCGTGTTTTATTAATGGATAATAGTGGAGTAGATTTGATTTGTGTTAAGCACTGTATTCTTAATGTCTAAAAGTCAAACGCGTTATTTTTCCAACCAAAAATATAATGATTTTAACAGCAAAGGGTTGAATTTTAGTTTGGGGTCATTCTATGACCCGACCGCGTGTGAGCGTTAGCTAAGGATGCGCACGTTATCTCGGGTTAAGATGGTAAAATATACTTGAGGCATTTAAGCGTGTCTAAGTGATTTTTTGTATTTCAAATTAATTGTTACTTTGACTTAAATACGGATTTAAAAAGAAAAGTTCTGTAATTCGATGCACGTGTCAGCGACGCCATTGTTTGTTTAGGAGTTCTTGATGCAAAATAGTTTCCAAATGCAATCTGCTCAATACTGTGAACTGAAACTTAAAAGAATGGGGAAAATGTGCGAATTGCTCCTCTGTCACCGAGAAATATAAAGAATAAACTAAACAAAATAATAATGGCGAGAAATTTAAAGTTTGCCATTTTTTAAGTATGTATTAATGTACAAAATCAACACTCGGCTATAACTGAAGCAAACAGGGCTTCGCATATCAGATAATAAAAATAAATGCGGTGTTTCTATTCGAGTGTAAGCTCGGTTTTAATAATATCCCATCAAGATCAATTAGAGGCTGCAGAATTCTTGATGTACTTTCTTTTCCAAAATTAAGACATGCAGATAGAAACTCAATAAATTGTCTTTTCAACGTTTGAAAATGATCTCAATTCTATTTTAGAGAAAAATATAGTAAGAAAATTTTCTGCAGATTTTCTGCAGATTAATTTGAAGAAAAAATGCAGATTTTTCTGTCTTCAAAAAATCTGCAGAAATCTTTAAGAAATTTTCAAAAAAATTCTTTTTCTGCAGATTTTTTTTAGCTGGGAGCTTCGATAGTATTCTATTTTTATCCCATTGTGCAAATATAGGTGAGAAGCAAAGATCCCAAATCGGGGAGAAAACACGAAAGTAGATATAACTAAAATCCGTTTTTGTCAATTTTATTACTCGGCACAGCAGCAATATGTGTGAAATCTTGGCAATGGCATACAGCATGCAATAAGATATAAAGTAACAGGAAAACCAATAACCAGTCAATTATTTTTTTTCAGAAATTATAATATGTATGAAGGTAGCAAATTAGCGTTTAAGTTTCACATATATGAAGTTTCTGCAGAATGGAGTATGACACAACAATGCAATGTTGTGGCAAGCTATCGGTTATGTTTCCAGTGACGTTGCCAGGAAGCGAGAGTGTCGCTACCTGTCTTACAGAGATTCTCAAAGTGAATAGGGGTTCTTTAGGTGGTGGGGAGAGGATCTGGGGTGGAGAATTGAGTGTAACTGCAATTTTCGCTAGAGCACCCCAAGCTAGGGATCCGGAAAACCGGATCCGGTAATCCGGCGGATCCGGCATCATTAGACGTCTACCGGATCCGGTACCAGTTTGCCGGATCCGATCACCGGATCCGGTAAATTAAAAAAAAATACATGAAGCCGATTTCTTGAAAAAATAACTCGCGTTGTTGCAAGAGTAGGTACTTAAATGCGTGGTGTGTACGAGTCGTTCGACGCTGACTCACCCGCTTCACATATAGGCATTCTTATTGTTCAATTGATTGATGAACTATGTTTATGTTGCATTTAAGAGTACGAGAATGATTTAAGTAGATAATTAGAAATGAATTGAGTAATGATCCATATTTCTGATTTTTCTTTATAATACGACTTTCTTCTTACATAATGACCGAAATAACGTTTTAAATTGTAAGTATGTGCCTATTTGTGTTGCATTGTAGGTACTAGTCTAAAAGTTCTAAAACAAACATGTCACTTTTGAAACCAATTCAAAATGAAAACAGGAATATTAATATAGTTACAGAATAAAAAAAAAAGATGATGATACAAGACGAACTGTTGATACATTTACTAAGCCGAAAAAAAAAAGTTGTAAGACTAGAAATGAAAAATATCTTAGAAAGAGTTGTTCAAGATGATAGCTTTAAAGAAAACGTAGATAATATAGTAGAAAATAACTGAAATTCATTGTCATCGAAAAGTGATTTGACATTACAGAAAGAATTACAAGTGCAAATCCAGCAAGATATGAAAACCTAGAGCATAAATACCAAAAAAAAGAGAAAGATTATGAGAAAACATTAAGAAAGGAAATGACTGCATGTGAAAGTGAAGGAGTTAGAGGAAAATAGTTGTCTTCTATTCATGAGTATTTGTTGACAATAAAACCGACAAGTGTAGAAGCAGAAAGGGCTTTCTAGGCCGCTGGTTATATTTGTAGCTCGTAAGAAGTCGATTGACAGATGACACAATTAACACTATTTGTTTCCTATGATAATTTTTTCAAAACCAAAGTGAGTTTTTTTTAATTGTTTTACTTAAGTAAGTTTAAAGTAAGTATATTAAAAAATACGAAGTAGTTTTAAACTCGTTATTGTATAATTGTGCCATTGATTAAACAGATTCATGATGACTGTCATAATTATAAGAATGAGACTGCTTGGCGTGTCTAAAATACCTAATTATTGTGATCTCAGATGATAAGCTTGATTTAGTTAGATTTAATATAAGTTACTTACATAATATAAGTTACATTACAAGTTATCATTGATGTCATTTGTGAAATCTAGTAAGTGAGACTGAACTTAACCGCCCGTCATTATCTAATTATTACTAAACTAATCTAACAATTACAATTTAACTAGTTACACTGTACTAAATTTTTATTGTTGATTCATACGTAAATATTGATTTATTATAACAGTGTAAAAAAAGTTGATTTCATAAGAAATTAACGCTTTTTTTATAAACTTTGTAATACACTCACTTTATCATCTTTTATACAATTGATTTCGGAATGAAAAGGCAAAGTAGTTTTGATGTGTCCAATCCGGCCGGATCGATGGGAATCCGGCCGGATCCGACCGGATTGAAATTGGTGCCGGATTGCAATCCCTACCCCAAACGTATTCAATGGCAATCCAGTCTAGTGATTCATCTGGCCATCCATGAACTAAATTCTCTATTACTGAGGATGGAAGATACGAATTCTACATATCCTAGCATTGTCGCTTGCTAGGATGAAGCTATATATAAAAATTAATGCATCGAGCATCTTTTTCTTGATTTATGCAAGGCATCCAGATAGCGAATTTTATCATCAGGTAACTTTTAATAAATTAAGTAGGAAGAACTACGCTTCCAGCAGTAATGTCTTAGAATAGAGCTCGCACATGCGCAGAAATGCGGTAGGAATGGTACGATATTTGGAAAATGCTGCCCATTCTTGATTCATTCCTGATTCAATAATAAACATTTCGTAGCTTGCGGTATAGCTGCCTTAACCAGTGAAAGTTTAAGTATTCCCTATTCCAGTTGAACTAATCTGCCTCTATTGAAATCATAGAGGGTGGAGAATTTTTTTCTTCTATTCTAGTTTGTCCGTACAAGTGTGATGGTCTGATTGCTAGTGAAGGAAAACAACTCCAGTTTCGATCGAGAACGAACACAGACCGTATCTTCATCCACCTTAGCATTCATTTGCCACGCTCGTTAAATAATTTTTCACGCCCCTTGGTACTATGTTTTTCACAGTCCTATTTCACTCAAGTGGCTTTATTCTCTCCCTTTTTTACAGTTTTTCATCTATTTTCCAATGTGGGAGAGTGGGCAAATATTTTACAGAAGGAAAAACACAATTTTATTTGAATGCAGAGAGTGCAGCGGTTCTTCAAATCCAGTAGACATCTTATTAACAATAATAGATAATGCTCCACTAAATTCATAGTTACAGGAAAGCAAAAAAAAGATGTTTTTTGACAAGAAAATGTATTTCCTCTCGTTGCAGTGATTGTCTGTCGAACTTTCTTGTGTAACAGAATATTGTCAGATTTGAATCAATAAGAACTGCGAGATTAATAATGCGAAAAGAATGGTTGAACCCACAACCAAGCTACCACAAACCCTTGCAACATGCGAAAAATTTGTGATTTATCTACTCTGTAACCATTATACTACTCTGTGTAAATATTGTATTATAGATATTGATAATTAAATTACATTATTAGTACGAAACACTTGTTTTATGATTTTATCCCGAAGTTTTCACGAAAAATGTATGGCACGGACCCGAACTGGGCCTTTCTTTTATCATTAAATCCCACGCAAATTCACTTGATGTTTTACTGTATGATCTTCAGCAAATCGTTTTTCGTCCCACTCGAGAGAATGCAGTAAATTTTTTAGTTCAGCCAGTTCATCTCGATCCTGAATATATATCAAAAGGCCTTCACACATATCTCATACAAATTCAGTCTGACTATGGAAAAACATTCACATTCTTCCATAAGCAATAATGAAGGAGGATCCCAGGATACCAGGCTCTAGCACGTTATTTATGAAAACGATTGATTCAAAATGTATTCATCGATTTAATCGCTTTTAATTCATAGTAGGCTCTGCGCATTTCATACTTGATCAGCAACAACCCCTCCAGCAAAACACTGAAGCTGGAGACTGAAATCTTAAATGTATTCTTATCGCTGTTTCTTGTCAAATTTTATAAAAAAAAATCTTATTGAGATGGGGGACCAAAATACACTCAAAGCAGAATAATTTGGAGCTACGGTGTTAATAAGATGAAAAAATAAGAGGTCATGAACTCTTTTGTAATCTAAATCTATTCTAAAACGATCATTTATTATTTATTTTCTGAAGGAAATCAATTGATTTGCAAATTAATATAAATTCAAAAGACTTCACAGAAAGCTACATAAAACAAATGTTTATTTTGATTGTTAGATAACGGATATAGTAGAAAGAGCCGATCACAGGAGAGAAGGCTCTAGCACGTCATTTATAAAACGTTTTATTCAAAATGAAATCATCGATTTAATCGCTTTTAATTTATAGTAGATTCTGCGTATTTCGTACTTGATCAGCAGCAACGCCTCCAGCAAAACACTGAAGCAGGAGAATGAATCTTAAAAGTATTCGTATCGCTATTTTTTTTTTCCTTTTTAACCTTTGACGATTCTTAAATATGTATGCCAAAGTATCTATTCCTGTGCCAGCGGTGCAACAGTATAGTGCATTACGGTGAAGCATCCATGTTTCTTTTATAAGAACCATGACACAGTATATAAAATACCACAGCTAGATGAATCGGAAGAAATGGATGCGAAGCATGATGAGACAAAAGAAAAACTTACTGGAAATACGAATGACAGTTCTGGGAATATAATTCCAGCAGCTCAACAAAACTACATTGAAGAATCTAAGGAAATGAATTCGCTGCTTACTGAAAATGATAAACAAATCCCATTTACGCCTGCTGCTAAGAGAAGAAGAAAACATAGTATGTTTGCCGGCATCTCCACCAACGCACAGCATGAGCATTCTCTTGATACTTCGTTTTCTGTTTCGACTTTCCAAGTTCAGGCGCGTGAAGTCAAGATGAAAGAAAATGCCTCTTTTAAGGGAACGTCAGAAACTTTTGAACCCGCCACCAATTCGGAAAGTGAAGTTCGCGGAATTCATAAAAGAAAATCTAGTCCCACCAGAGATGATCATCAGCAAAATAATTGTCGATCAAATGTTTCCACTTTGTGCTTTGCAGCATCTAGTGAAAAATGGGAAAGTTTACCAGATGAGAGGAATTGGTGTTCTCTAAATAATGGAGAACAGTTTTATTCTGATTCCAAAGAAGGCACTTCCCAGAAAACCTTTTCGAAATCCAAAAATACTTCTGAAGCTTCGACTTCCCTTGCAAATTCTGCCTTCTCCATAGAGAATAGGGAACTAGATAAAAAAATGTTTGAAGTGTCAGAAGATCTCACAGATCGCCCTATTAAACCTGAAACAGACTTAATTGTTCCCAGTAGAAATGGGGATGAGGATGCCACCATCAAGCAGCATCTCGAGTTCATGAAAGATGCAGATGCTGTGGAGGGATCGTCTACAATCCGCCCCGACTCAATAAGACCTGGCGGAAAAAAGCCACATGTCAGCTATTTGTGTCCTAAAACGTTTAAAGAGAAAAGTCATCTTGTCAGTCATCTTCAAACACACACGGGTGAGAAGCCCTTTGTGTGTGATATCTGTGGAAAAGAGTTTAGTGCTAAAGGAAATTTCGACACACATTATAAAATACACACGGGTGAGAAGCCCTTTGTGTGTGATATCTGTGGAAATGAGTTTACAACTAAAAGAAATCTCGGCAAACATTATAGAACACACACGGGTGAGAAGCCCTATGTGTGTGATATCTGTAGAAAAGGATTTACTCAAAAAGAACATTTCGACAAACATTATAGAACACACACCGGTGAGAAGCCCTTTGTGTGTGATATCTGTAGAAAAGGATTTACTCAAAAAGAACACTTCGACAGACATTATAGAACACACACGGGTGAGAAGCCCTTTGTGTGTAACATTTGTGGAAAAGGCTTTTCTGACCGAAGTAGTCTTAACAAACATGTCCCGACTCATGAAGGAGGTAAGCGTTTTAAATAAGGGTTTGTGATAGGACTTTCAGCAAATGATTCTCGCAACTAGGCACTACAAAGAGAAGCACTAGTGAAGTTAATCAATACATTTCATGAGTTCGCTACCATTTACATTAGATCAAAATAACTGTCATAAACATTTTCTTAAATCAATTTTAATAATTTTAAGTAAAGTTGACAATTCATAAATTTTGTGTGAATTTTACTGCTTTGACGAAGAATATGTCTCACATCGATCGAAGTAAGACTTTTTTATCAGTGAATCAAACTGAGCAAAAGTGCATCTTTTGATTTATGTGTTTCTGTATATATCTTCTGTGTTTTACTATAATTCTGTATTTTAAACAAAACTTTTAAATGCTTTAAACCCTCTGCATACCTTAACTGTTTTAATGCAGATGTCCATTAACTGAAGTTAAGAAAAATACTACCTTGAGGTTCATCTCCCGGACCCACACGGAGAAGCCTCTAGTGAAAATTGGGTTGTAGACTTTCAGAGTCGAAAGAAATTTCGATGAGCACTACAAGAGAGCATGACGAAAGTAATATTTCCTATAAGCTAAACAAATGAAAATTATTTAATTGTTTTCATTTTTTTTATAATGCCAATTTTATTATCTGACGAAAACTGAGCTTCTTATTTTCGGCATGTTTTATACAAGTATTTAATTTTAATTTTGACAGTATGTTTTATTACTTGAATCTAATGCTCTTAAAATTTAAATTAGTTTTACGAGTCAAGGAGATAAAAAACTCTAATAAAATTTCAGAATTTTTCTTATTTTTTGTGTTCTTGATGTGTTTTTTACTTTCCTAGATATATTTTGATATACAAAAAATCTCATTTCAATAAGATTTAATTATCTCAATTGTGTTATTTTACTTCATTTATCATGTGACGAAGAGCTGTAAACAGTTCTCAGATACAGTTTCTAAAGGAATTTCCTTCACCATCTATTGAATGCATGATGTCATCAATTGGCTATTTCATTTATTACGTAAAAATATGATTTTATCTGTCATCCGTATATCCATAAAACAACACTTTTATTCCATGGACTCACATATGATTATTTTTGTGATTGTAAAATAAACAATGGACTTTTGATCCTTTATTTACAGTTCTGTTTGTCCGGTTTTTCAATTCAGATCTTCAAGAAGTGGATTTAGTTCCTTTCCGATTTCTGCTGCATCTAATGTCGGAATCCTTAGCAGCAGAAATATGAATATTATTCACGTTAATATTTTATTTTTTTTTATATTTTATATATCGTATTTTTTAAATGTTTTAAAAGTTTTGAACACATAGTCATTTTTAAATGCTATCCTATTCGTAACATTTCAATTTATTTCTGCGTTTTTGGAACGGACAGTGAAATTCCACGGATGGAGCACTTTTAGACGAAAGTTTACTCTACATTTTTTTGTGTTTGCTCACTAAGTAGCTATAGAGTTTACTACGTGGGTAATCTTATTTTGTATTTACTATTTTAATTAATAAAATTCTATGCATGGGAGAGCTCTATTTCATTTCTGAATTTTCTTATATTTTTATAATAAAGGTTTTAAATTTATATTTAACTGTTGTGTATCTGGATATCTTTTTTTGCTGATGCCTAATCTTCAGGAAATTGATTTTTTCCTCCACTGAAAAATCTACTGCATTTAATCCCTCGGGATTTGTTTTCAACTAATTAATTAGATGCACCTTCTATTTTGGAATGCGTTTTCATTTCAATTCAGCTGACAATATCTGAAGGAAAAGTTGAAATGTGTATGTCAAGTCAATTTTGTATCTAATTATAATGCCTGTGAATGACCGTTTAAGTTTAAAATTGCGATTATTCGATGCATGTAGGGCGTATGGGACAAACCAGTTAATGGATTAAAAAACCGACTCGTAATAAGAAGAAGAAACTTATTTGTCTACAGTGTTTTATAAATTCAAAACTGATTCAAGTTGAACTATTACTTCCAATTATTTATTATACATGGTGAAATAATGATATATATCAAGTTATATTTAATTAATAACAATATCCTATTGTCAAAAAACCACAGTATTTAAGAAATATCTGTATATATAACTTATTTAGCCCTCCGCCTAGGCACTTTTGCAGGAGATACTTATATTGCAGCATGTTTCATACTTATAATCGTTGTTTTCTATATTAAATGCAATTTTATTTATATGATCTTTGATTCGTAAACAGCTAATAAAAAAAAATTTCATAAATAAAAGTTTCAGCATATATTTTGTCAAACAACATTATAATTATGCAATACGATGCGCGATATAAATCTCCGCTTACTCACCCGCTGGAAGGTTAAAACATATTAGAAATTCATCTTTGTTGTGTTAAAATAACCAGTTCCTGAATTTTATCCCTAAATCATCATGTTCTAAGCAATGAAATAACTGTTTAGTAACAGAAAAAAAAAAATTGAAATTAACTTTTCTCATTAAATCTAAATAAGTTTTCTAAAATTCAGATTCATGAGTTTGTAAATTCTAAAACTCATGATTTAAAATTATTTTCAGAATCATCAATGATTCTTAATCCTGCAATTGGAATGTTAAGGAGCCGAGCTGAACTAGAAATCGCCTGAATAATTATTAAAATTCTTTACATGAAATATGACCAGTTATTAAATTTTCTCATGTTGCAAATTTAGATTCACATACATTTCAGATTAGAACGATTTGTTTTACTAACAAAATTTGATTTTTATCTTGACTGATTCTTAAATAGAAGTCCTAGATACGGAAAAAAATGCTGATTAAATTCTTCGTTGTTCACTATAAGCATTATGATCTTCTTGGTTTTAAAAAAACTTTTCTATAGATTATAATTTTTTACAAACTAAATACTTCATTTTGACATTATGAAATTCGAAAATGATATAATTATGTAGATTGATGTTGGAGCGTCACCCATTTCAATGGTATCTTAACTTTAATTCTATATAATTATTTGGGCTAAAATAGGTTAATTGGTGTTTTAATGATGTATACATAATATTTATATAAAATTTTTTTAAGATAAAACACTGCGTAGCTACTATTACAGAAAAGTGTTTAGATTTAGATATCATCCATTCAATTAATGAACAAAGACAAAGTCCTTACCCTGTTTTAACCTTCCAGCTGGCGCGTCTACGCAAATTTTTAGATTTATCTTGCATCGTATTACGTATATATATGTATTTTTACAAAAATAAATGCAACTTGTATTTATATTTAACTGTATTTATTATCTTAATAGTAAACAGATTTTGTAAATAATAATTGCATTTGAATTTATGAAGAAAACGATATAAATATGTAATAAGATGACAATGATCTCTTGTATACGCGCCCGCTGGAAGGTTAAAGTAAGTAGAAAAATATGTTATTCTATCTTTGATGCGAAACTTTCTTGGCTACAATTTTCTAAATTATTTGCGAGGATATAAATTTCTTTCGACATCAGACGGAATTTCTGACTCTGAATTTCCCTACATCTTACCTAGATTTTAGTCTTTCATTTGAATGAATTCCTTGCTTTCTATTCATTTGTTGAGTGTATATCGATATCAAGTTAATTATTATTTTATGACCATATGTTGAAAAATTCGGAAACTAATATATGAAATCATCATTGAATCATAAATTTTACGATCATCATATTCCTGAGTGTAAAGTTGCAACAGAATTGGGTGAAAATTTCACTTCATTTTAAGAGCAGTAAACAATAGGCATACTTTTCAGAAAGGAAAAATAGAATATTGAAACATCTCATTAAAAAAGAATTCTTCATTTGAAAAGCAGTTTCATAAAAAATATGTTAGAATTTTTTGTATATAAAGTATTTGAATGTAATTTTGTGGCATTATTCCATAATTCCTTTTTGATGAGATCGGCAAATACACATATGTGTTAAACTATCCGAACAACTGAAATGAATAAATATTTAGAACATTTAAATATCATTTTTTCTATATAAATTAATGAATTGATGATATCTTTCTTCTCTGCAACTGTAGGATTTAAAATGCTCATCATTTAAAACAATACTACTAGTGACATGTAATGCATTCTCTAAAAAAATATGTTGTTCTGTTTTCAGCAAAGCGTGACTGGGGGAATGCCAGTTGTGATGCCCCGGGCGCAGTTTCAGGGGCGCCAGGAGATCGAAATGCTACTGGCCGTTTCAAAACAAAATATGGATGGTTTAAAAATAATACCACCCCATCTCCTATCTAATCCACTGATGATGACTAGGATTTAAAAAAAATCTTATTATTTCCTGGCGCTATTCACTCTCTACGCCTGGAATAGTACAACAACGTTAATGCTGATTATTGAATACAACTTTAATGCATCACGTATTTACAGTTGTCTACAGAATCTGTGAACACATTTCAAAAATTAATAGAAAAACCTAGCAATGATACAAACGTTTTTTTTTATTAAGAGCTCATTTCAAAGAGTTTTTTTCAGCTAGAAAACCAAGCCGTTACGAGTGTTGTAGGTGGCAATAAATTATTAAAATCTCTATTTTTGTGAGCCATTATCTGCAAATTATTTAGCTTAGAAAATAAAAACACGCATTTGTCATGAATGTTACGCTCTTCAATTTGTTAAATCACGTAGTTTGAAAACTGAATATTTCTTGAGATATTGAAGAAAACTAATAAATGGAAAACCGGAAACGCGCATCGCTTCTCTCGAAGGCACTATGTACAGAATACCCTTTGCTGAGCAAATTTAGAACGTCGTTACGCACGTTAACTATCGATTTTATTTGGTAGATTCCTTTAGGAACTCACCTATTGCAATGGTTCTCATGACACGACTTTCCGAAAATTTCTGCAGATCTTCATCGATCTGACCCTAGAACCCAAAACCACCTTCGTTAAAAAGTTTATATATATATATAGGTATATATATATATATATATATATATAGTATAACCGCTTTTTTCCCATGTTATCTTGTGAACACGATAACTGGGTAATTTTGATAATAAATTTAACCAGCTTGGGATATGTTGTAGTGGTGAAAATCTCAGGTGCGTTCGTTGATGATGGTATATTCAGCTCAAAGGGGGTGGAAATGGTAGGGGGTGGAAATTTTCATTTTTCCATAATTCCTTTACAAATGAAAATAGAAAGAAAATTCAAATTAGGCGAATTATTGCCTTATTATAACAAACACTTTTTGAATTTAAACTTTTTCGATAGCTACAATTGCTTAGAAGTTATGAGCTGAAAAGTGATTTTCCCACCCTTCCCCTCCTCTCCCCCTAACTTAAAGTACGTTTTAACCTAAGCTCTCGTCATTTACAGTTTCTTCCACCCTCTTTCATTCTTGTAGCTTCAATACTTATGAGAATAGAGGGCAAAATGTTCTTTTCCTTATTATTATTAGTAGAGAAGTATATGCATAACGCTTTGGCCCGTGTTATTTTGTAAACACGATAACTAGAGTAATTTTGATTAGATTTTAACTGGCGACGTATATGTTGTAAGGACGGTGAAAATCTCGGCCGAGTTTACAGATGGGCTAACCAGCTCAAAGGGGGTGGAAATGGTGAGGGACTGAAAATTTCATATTCCCATAATTCCCTTACGATTCAAGATAGAAAGAAAATTCAAATAGGCGAATTATTCTCTTATCACAACAAACAACTTTTGTATTGAAACTTTTTTGATAGTCACAATTTCTTAGAAGTTATGAGCTAAAAAGTCATTTTCAATCCCCTCCTCAACTTATCATTTCCCCATAGCTCTGTTACGACTAAAGATAGAAAAAAAATTTCAATTAAGCGAATTATCACCTTATGATAAAGAACAACTTTTATACTAAAAGTTTTTTGTCTGATAGAATTGCTTATAAGTTATGAGCTGAAAAGCGATATTCAATACCCCCCCCCCCAATTTATCATTTTCCCATAGCTTCGTTAAGATTGAAGATAAAAAGAAAATTTCAATTAGGGGAATTATCACCTTATCATAACAAACTACTTTTATATAAAAAGTTTTTTGACAGCAAGAATTACTTAGAAGTTATGAGTTCCCATCAACCGCATTCACTTTCACTTTTTATACGGTATAATATATAATTAATTTATGACTAATTAATTTATAGTTAATATCTTTGTTAAATTTTGTTAATTATAACTGTTAATTGATATACCTGGCTTTGCTCTGGATTATAATGTTTTCATGTTTAATATTTTCAATGTAAAAATTACTATTGTATAAATATTATATTACACAAATTCCTTTTCTGATCTAAAACGCTTTCAATTAAAACGAGAATATCAATTCAACCAGACGATTTTTAAAAACATCCGTATTTTTCATACGTTATTATTTGTTATATAGGTACGTCATATTTTGTTAACAATTACTAAAGCCAATGAAAGGTTTTAATGAATATTTTGAAACAATTAAATTAACTATTTAATTATTCATTAATTTAAAGCGCGAAAATAAATCAATAGCTGGTCCCGATATAAATTGTTAAATTTTCTTTTTTTTTAATTTTCTTTTAGCATTCTCCCTTCTGGAAACAGTTCTTCGTATTATTTTTGAGCAACAAGAATATTGCTACGAATTCAGTTTAAAATTAATTTTGAAAAAAATATTAAAATGAGAGAAACAAATTTATGGAAATGAAAGACATCGCGGAAAAACGCCTTGCTTAATTTTTAATTAAGTGAAATTTTAAGCATCTTTTAGGCTATGAAAAGTTGAAGGTGACCTTTTTCTTTTCTTAAATAAAAAGTTTGAAAAGTTTGTTTGAAATCAGTCCAGTGGTTTAGGAGGAGATGTGGAACATACATACATAGCCACAGTTACTTTTATTTAAATTAATATAATTATTAGATAATTATAAGATAAATATTACTGGATATAGTATGAGCCATGAAAAAGGTTTTAGTGAAGTTTTGTAACAATTAACTTTTAACCTTTATTAAGTAAATAGTTAATTTTAATTAATCAAATAATTTTAATAGTTAATTTGATAATAGGTTTTTTGACAGAATACTTTAATTTGATATTTAACTAAACATGGCGGGACCATGATTTGTTTAATAAAATCGATATAAAGTAGCCAAAAACGATAGATATTTAAATAAGAGTTTCCTTTATCCTCTTTACTATTGAAAAATACCTCCTTAACTTTAAAATTGTTTGGGATTTTCTGCCTGGGTATTTGGTTTTAACCGTCGATGGAGATTTAAATTTACTGTTCAAATTGGCTGCATTTATATCCTATGCTTTAAAAACACGTATTAAATTTGCCACACACAATGTTTAATAATTTTATTCTCTTATATGTTAAGAATTTAGTGATTATTATCTCTGTAACCAGGGAGTTCTCTAAATGAGCCCATTTTAGTAGTATTTAAGTGTTTCCATGTCATGTGATTTTACCATATGACAAAGTAATGTTCGCACAATTATATTGTAACATAGATTAAATAAATTAATTTTTAAATCTAGAGTCTTTCTTCATTCGTGTCAAGAGTCAATTTCTTGTTACTGTTTCAGATAGACTGGCTTAATGTTATCTAGGAGATATTTGCACTGCTGAGATGTTTATTTCTTTATGACTCCTACCTGTTGAATGATTATGTGTTGAGATATAAAAAAATTGACCAATGAACTGACAGATAAATCTATCATAACTTTTTGGAATGAAAAATGGAATGACAAAACCTTGATATCGTAAAAAATTAAATGTCATGAAAACAGAATCACAGCGTAAATAGTGCAATGTGTAGAAACAATAAAGTCATTGGCTATGTCTGTATTGATCAATATGTAATATTTCATTACTTTTGTAACATTAACGTAAAGGAATCTACCTTTGCCTTCAAGCTTGCCGAAAAGGGATTTTTTTTAAATTGCTCTCTCATTTAGAAAAAAAGTAGTTCTAGCATTATTAGTTTGATCTTTAATTAATTTTTTAATGTGCCCACAATTCTCGGACGTCCTGTATTTGTTATCGGTTAGGTTATCTAATAGATACGCCTGCAGTCGACATCTATCAGCTATTTTTAGCGCATTGCGATTTGAATTTTTCTCGTAGAATAATCATTTACATTCGCTCTACAACTAATTATTTCAATTATAAAGAAAAAAATTTATCAAAACCGCATTAACATATCCTAGAATAGATTTGAATTCGCCAGACACATTGCGACGATTTGAGGATGAAGATTCCGGCTGAAGCAGTGTTAAGTGAATTTTGTTTAAAATATGGACATTAATGCTGTGATTTCTTATCAATGCTTATTTCTTTTACCCTTGTAATACGACTTTATTTAGCCTCCTAATTAGATGCCGCCACCTATTTGGGATATTTTTTATTATTTTAAGCTATTTAAGATGGTAACGGATACTTGAGACATTAAATCGTGTCCAAGTAATTTTTGTATTTAAAATTATTTGTTACATCGACATAAATACGGAGTTAAAAATGCAAAATTCTACAGTCGGATGCACTTGCCGAAGACGTCGTTGTATGTTAAGGGGTTCATGATTATTTCTCCACGGAATACGTTTCAATACAAAATTGTTTCCTAACGCATTCTTGGAAATACTGTAAACTGAAACTTCAAAGAATGGGAACAATTTGTGAAATCCTCATTTGTAATCGAGAATGTAAAGAGTAATCTAAAAAAATGATAATTTCGGGAGATTTAGAGTCTACCATTTTTAAAATATGCATTAATGTGCAGAAACAATACTAGATTATAACTGAAGCAAACAGGGCTTCGCATGTCATGATCATAAAAATAATTTCGGTGTTTCTATTCGAGTGTAATTTCGGTTTTAATAATATCCCACACACATCAATTAGATGCTACAGAATTCTTGATGTATTTTCTCTTTGAAAATTAAGACATGCTGATGGAAACTAAATAAATTGCCTTTTCAACGTTTGAATATTTTCTTCAATTATATTTTAGGGCCTAGTTAACTAAAACTAGCCACCTTCGACGACGAGCTCTTCGCCCATAATATTAACAACCTGTAGCTGCGGTGAAACTGGGCGAATTGGCGGTTGTAGAAGGCTAAGGGACTCGGAAACGGAGGGTGGTGGATAGCAGGCGACCAGTGATGACGTTCCTAGACATCCTAAGCTTTCATATAAAATAAAACATGTCGAAATCGGTCCAGTGGTTGGGGGTACACTCCCGGAAATTTACAATTTAATAATACAATTTAGAAAAGGGAAAGAATATTTACCATATGAAATCGATTATTTGATTTATTATCAAATTTTGCATTTAACATTTCAGACAGGGTTTATCATTCAATCCATAACATTCTCAGAAAACCTATATATATAGCTTTATAGCCTTACTTTAAGACCGAATCCTCCTCTGTAACTGATCGCTATTGAGAAAGGACGTCGGAAATTCATTAACACTCCATATCACTCCTTTTCTTACAGGTGATTCATTTTTAAACCAACACACTTTCATGACAATTAGCTGAATCTCAAAGTTATTTTAACTGAAAACAGTTTTTAGTGTGTCAAAAAAGACTTGAAAGTTGTATTAGGTCAATATGTATTCGTTTTGGCTAAATGTTTTTGAATCATTTAATGAAGCAATCGATAACATTTCCAAATACGTAAAAATATTTCCAGTGGATAAGACAACCCTGTTAAAAAAACTGGGTTGTATAAAACCCTGTTTGTAGCTACTTAGTTACTAGTCGATGAACTCTTGTAATGTTTGAGATTTAATGTTAAATACTCTCAACCCTCTGACTGCTTATTCGTTTAAATCGCTAGTCGTATGCAGCTTACGCAAACTTCAAATACAGTTAAACGAAGCGATTTGTTATTTATAGGCTAGTCTTTGGTGGCATTAGATGATTCGACGCTGTAATAGTACGAAGAAAACACAATAGCTAGTGAAACTTTCAGGATGCAGTAGAAAATAGACTCATTTCCTACCCGCCGAAATTGCAGGATCAGCAGTCGGAGAGTTATTGAAATTTTAAATGAGTGTAAATATTATTTTCGAGAGGTAATCTGTTCCGAAGCGATTGTTGGGAAAATATCGCAATTTTTATTCAGTAAATTTCATGATTGGCACATATGCTTCGTTTTCATGTCCAGAATGGGTTCCAGACGAAGGCTTTATAAGGCCATCCTGAGCGTACTCATTCAAAGTGTTTGGAAACTTTGAGAGGCAGTGAAAAGATTACGGTGAGCATATGAAGAAAGTCGGGAAGATATTAGAGTACGACTTGAAGGATTCAGGGGTGTATCATCGAGTAAAATAAAGTAAAATTTCTCGAAGCGGCCAACCCTTTCAACGACCACTTTTCCGACACGGAATATTCAGCCTATTTAAATATCTGAAAATAAGACCTAGGAATTACCACCCCAACCAGTCCGATCTGTAGGAGTGGACTCCAGTTCAACTTCATTGAAATCTAACCCTTCCCTCTCTCTGATCTTGCGAACCGTTTTTAAAAAGAAGTAGAACGGAGGAAACGCGAACAAATGAGCATGCACTCGAAAGCGACACTTGAAATAAAGTTGAAATTAATCGCTGCTTTTCAAATTTGAAGAGAGTGAACTTCGACCTCTCTCGGAGTGGGAGATTCAGGTGGCCGTGGTTACGAAACACAGAACAAGAAACCATTTTCGCCAAAAGCATAGCATTTTGATCTCTAAATGATATCTAAGTGAGGTATTCAGTATGTGAACGGAAGTATAAAAGTTTTGCACCAATATGGTATGTGAAATTGCTAAGAAGGTTGACCGAAGATTTCAATTTCAAAAGAACGAAAAAAGAAAAAAATATTAACGAAGAAAGGATTTTAATGGAGCAAGATAATTTTTAAATTTCAAAGTGCCGAACAAATGAGTTACGAAAAGGTTACTGGTATAAATGAACTGTTTTAGAAGTATTTCAAAAAGCTAAAGTGAAGAAAATTCCGGATAGTGAATTATGCCTCATCATAAAAGGAAAAAAAAAATCGAAAAATTTATTTTTGAAGAAACTGAAAGATCCAAGCAAACACAAAATACAACGTTTTTCAAAAAATATGGAAATCGCCAAATAAAGTACTTTTTTAATCATAAAGGTATCAAAATTCATATTGTCAGAAATACAAAATAGACCTTGTTTTAATAAGTGTTTTTCATTCCTGCAATAAAAACCCAATAGGGCTGCTGACTTCGCTTGGATTAGTATTAGTAGAAAGGTATGTTTGAGGCGTGTGCTTGCTATAATGCCCCTTTGTCCAATTGAATAAAAAATCGAGAACTAAGTCTCGTATTGAGGACTACAAATCAAAGACGGCATCACCGCCTTTTCTCAAACGCGTAACCTCCGCTTCGAACATGGACTCGACGCTATAGATGAGTTTCATTGAGCTACAAAATTGTCTATGTTTATAACCACATTTCAATTTCACCTCGCACTCCTGTAGCTGACACAAAAGCTATTTCTCTGGCAGGCCCTTCAGAAAACTTCGCACAGATTAATGGAAATATTAAAGGAAAACGCTTTTTATGTGATATCTGTGGGAAAGTCTTTCGTTCAGATTATATTCTGCTGGCGCATCAAATAACGCATACAGGAGAGAAATCTTTCGTATGTCGTACGTGTGGCAAAGGATTTACTCAGCAAGGCCGCTTTACGAATCATTTCCGGTCCCCTTCGTATGTCAAATATGTAGCAAAGGGTTTGCACAGAAACCCAATCTTAAAAGGCATCTCCGGACACATATTTAGGCCACCGGAGAAACGCCCCTTTTCGTGATTTGTTTTGTAAGGGATTCATTCTGCGATGTAATCTTATGAGGCATCTCCGGACCCATAGCGAAGAAAAACCTTTCGCATGACAAAACGCTTGATGACAAATAAGATTTTAAAAGACATTTCCTGATTCATACAGGGAAGACTAGGCGACATTCCGTTTTTAATATGTGATTTACTGACGAAGGCTGAACTTTCTTTTCTTTTAATTTTATTTTTTCTCGTGCTTTTAATCTCTGTTTTGAAAGATTTTAAATAATTTTTTGTTAAGATGACATTACGTATGTTTTCTTATTTTTTTTTATAAAAAATCAATTTTCTAAATTTTAAATTTTTCATGAAATTTCAAAATTATTTATAAAAGTTTTGAACACATACGAAATCTTATTTCCAAAAACAATGCTATCATTTCTTTGTATTTCTTTGCATTTTTTAATGAACGGAACAGTGAATTTCCACCGGATATGACTTTTAAACGAAAAGTATTTCACTTTACGTTTTTTTATATGTGAAATTGCTCACTAAGTGGGTATAAAAGTATTTACTACGTTAGACATTCTTATTTTATCAGTAATGTCCTATAATAAATTAATAACAATTATATACATGCATGGGAGAGCTCTATTTCGTGCTGGATATCTCTTATATTTGTTATAATAAAGAGTTTGAAATTTGTAATTAACTGACGTGTATCTGGATGTCTTTTTGCTGCAACCTAATCTTCCAGAAACAAGCTGATTTTTACATCCAGTGCAACAATCTATTGCATTTTAACCCCTTTACTGGTTTGTTTCCTCAACTATGTAATTAGATGACACCTTTTATTTTTGGAATGCGTTTTCATTTCATTTCACCTGACAACCTAAATGACAGTTGGCATGTTTATGTATGCCAAGTTATTTTTGTATCTAATTGTAAAGTCTGTGAATGACTGTTTTAGCTTGTGAGTTTAAAATTGCGATAATTCGATGCACGTAGGGCGTATGAACAAACCAGTTAATGGGTTAATAACGCACTTCGTAACTAAGAGAAATACGAACCCTGTTATTTGTCTACAGTGTGTTATATATTCGGAAACTGCTTCAGAAGTGGAAACTGTTTCTTCAGTATGTATTTTGCATGGGTAAAGTAATGACATATGTTCAGGTTACATTTAATTAATCAGGGAGTGCCGTAATATTGCCAAAATCCTCCGTCCTCCAAGCCAGACCTTGCCATCAGGCCACCGTGGTCATTAGTATAGTTATATGGAGAGACAGTCCAGCATGCCCAAAAGGTGCCTAGTAGGACCAGGCCTCGATCCCTCTATAGTCCGCGAACTGGACAAGCCATTATTTGATAGAGATAGCCAATATCTAGCTTTCTAGCCTTACTTTTGGCCCGAATCCTCCTCTGTAACTCATCGCTGCTGAGAAAGGGCGTCGGAAATTCATTAACTCTCGTTTGTCTGAGAGGTGTTTCATTTTTAAACCAACACACTTTCGTGACAAACAAATGAACCCCAAAGTTATTTTAACTAGTAAGAGTTTTTAGTACGTTAAAAAAGAGTTGAACGATGGATTATATCAATTTGTATTCTTTTTGCCTAAATATATTTGAAACATTTAATGAAGCAATGGATACTATTGCCAAATACGACGAGAGATGCTCTAGTGCGTAAATAAGAATTTAACAGATGCTTATCTGGCAAAAGAATCTATTATTGTGATTTCAGCTGAGCAATTCAAACGTAATTGTTCTAACATGTGGCAGCATAACATTTTGTATAACAAAAGAAAGTTCTTTTATTTTTGTTGCTTAATATTTGGTGTATATTTTGCCAAGAACCAAGAGGTCGCACGGAAGATCTGATGGATGAATTTCAGTGCTCGTGGTGCAGGAGAAGATTTTACTTGAAAGATGGGCATTTCTGTTTCTTAGAAGGAAAGCCTGATAATGAATATTCAGAATCTTTTCTAGATGAATTAGAGAAACTGGCAGAAAGATTAGTAGGAGCAACAAGAAATCAGGACTGCATAAGTGATGACTTTGGATTTTCAAATACAATAACACAAGGTCATGATATTCAACTAAATAGTTCGCTTGATAGCGGCAGAAATTTCTTAACTAAGAACATTTTCCGAGGTGAGCAAGTCAATTCTTCGCCTGCATCGCCGTTCATCACTATGTGTCACGGAAGCAGCCTTGATGTTTCACTCTCCGATTCTCATGTTAGTGCTCAGCAGAGCATTTGCGAAGCTACAGATGAGAATCCTAAGAACTCCTTATTTGAACAAAATGAAACATTACAAGATGACATTTGCTTGGCAGATGACAATAATTCGAATCCCTCCGAGCATTTTTCTTCACACAAGGATTCTCGGTGGTGTAATTTGAGACCGGTACCGCAGACGAAATACAAAAATACGAGCTTCGGAGACGATACGAGTACCTGTAGGAAGAAAGAAAACAGACCGTCGCAATTTATTCTTGGAAAAAAACGTAGCTATTTCGATTCAATATCGGCTTCAGCAGCATGTATAGAAAGTGATGGAAATAAAGTTGAAGCGCAGAAGGCGAAGGATTTCAAAAAAATTAGAGATTTATCTGCCAAAGTAACTCAGATTGATGATTTCACAAGTAGTGAAATTGCCACCAATAGTGTAGAACTGGGTTCTGTTGCTTATGTAAAAGCGGTTTTTGTCGCAGGGTCTTCAGGAATCCACACACAGTCTCATAGAACTGCCAAGGAAAAATGCTTTGCTTGCGATGTTTGTGGAAAAGTTTTTGGAAAAAAAGTCATCTGCACGAGCACCAAAGAACGCAGACAGGCGAGAAACCCTTCGTATGCCCAAACTGTGACAAACGATTCACCCACCAATGCAACCTGAAGACGCATCTCCGGACTCACACCTTAGAGAAGCCTTTCGCATGTTCTAGGTGTGACAAGAAATTCGGGCAGAAACACCATCTTGATGATCATTTCCGGACTCACACAGGAGAGAAGCCTTACAAGCGGAAATTGCGTGGTATGGCTTTCGCGAGCCAAAGTAATTGCAATGGTCACTACAAGAGAAAGCATGGCGGAAAGTAATATTTCCTTTAAACTTACAAACGAAAAGTGTTGAACTTCTTTCTATTTTTATAATACAGTTTTAATAACTCGCTGACGAAAATTGAGCTTCTTAATTTGAGCTTTCTTTTATACAAGCATTTGATTTTATTCTGTTTGACAAATTTTAGTGTTTTTATTACTGGAATCTGCACTGTTTTTCATAAACTACATTAGTTTTTACAAGGTCAAGGGAAAAAAACTTGCTTTCATATTAAAGTATTTGTAAAAGTTTAAATTATAAATTATTTTTTTTTTGCTATGAACTACGTTTTTACTTTCTTAGAAATATTTTGAAAAGGTAAGAAATTTCATTTCCAAAAAGATGTGTTAAGAAACCTAATTGTGTTATATTACTTCATTTCACTGAATAACGAAGGGAACAGTAAAAGTTCTCTGAATATGATTTTTAAAGGGAATTTCAATTTACGCTCTGTTAAATGCGTAATTCATGGTTATCAGATCGACGAAGTGTTTACAACTAGATATAAAGCTTATTTTATTTGTGATGCCGTTTATTCCATAAATAACACTTTTATGCATGCATAAAAGATTTTGATTTATCTTGAATGTTGTTGTAATATTTTTTACAGTAAAAACTTTTAATTTTTGTAACTGCAATTTCGGTGTGTGTAAATACTTTTAGATTGATTCGACATCTCAATAAATTAGCTAGTTCTTTCCGGTCATACAAATTTCTGATGCATCTAATAATGTGACTCGAAACCGCAAAAATATGAATAATTTTATTTTTTGTCATGTAATACAATGCGTTATATATTAAAAACTTATTCAGAGATGGAAAACTGTTACTTTAATTACTATTATTAATAAATAGCTATGATATATGTTTAAACCTCTAAACTGAGCGTCTTTTGAATATCCTCTTGTTGAACTAGAACTTTAGTGGTTATGAGGACCAGATAAATGAACCAAAATCTATTTTTAATTTTAAGGTCAGTTCGGCTAAAATAGCAAGTTTTTTAAAATTCCTACTCAAATCTTCATGGCTATAAATAAGAGAAACAATTGATCATTAATGGAATGGAGAGTAAAATTTCCAGTTATTATATGTAGATGAAAGTTGTTTTCTAAAATTTGTATAACAAAGTTTTATACTTTGCAACAATTATCTCGATTAATAAAAAAGAAATGATTTTTTTAAAATTGAAACTTTGCCCTTTGTAAAAATGTGAGAAGAGTAACGTTGGAATATTTGATTTTTCATGAGACCGCATTTGTTAAATAGAAAATATTGCCAATTGTGTTTTGTTTCCTTGTAAATCAACCTTTGCCTAGGGAGAGTGAGTCCTTTTCGCCTCAGCGCCAATGCATGTTTTGTTGCTATTGCCTAATCCATTTGCCTGTAGCCATGGTTGCTGTATAATCCTACATGGTTTAGCTTAACTAGAAAAGGACTCATAATAGAGGGGATGTGTCATAGATTCTGTTAGTCAAAACGACAGATAGTACTCAATTAGAACCTGAGAAAGAAGTTTCATTTAGGTCCTATAAAAGAGGATAAGTTGCCTTTTTGGAGAACTTTTAAAGGTAACTGGTTCACATTTATGTTTCGCTTGGGAAAAGAAGGAAAACTTCCATCTGCCAGCCCGACCCCACCGAGAAATTTGTTACTAAAGCGCCTTGTGGTCTTTCAGTTTCCGCACAATGCTGGTTGAGTGCCCTGGATTTAATTTATTTTAATTGTATTAGCGTCCAGTTTTTTAAACCATTTTAATTTTTTTACTTTTACTTTTTTTAATTGTCAAATACTAAAGTATTGGTAATAACAAACTTGTCATTCAAGCTCGTATATTTTATATTCATTCCAGAACAGCATGATGAAATTCATTCAACATACTTGAGTTTCAAATGAAATGGGAGTGTGGTCACGCGATTTCATTTCGAGAGCTTCGATATTATTCTTTTATTATCCCATTGTGGAGATATAGGTTGGAAGCAAACACTTATATCCACAAATCCAGAGATAAACCAGGAAAAGGGCAATAACTTAAAACGCTTTCTGTCAATTTTATTACTCGGCACAGCAGGCAATAGGTGTGAAATATTGGCAATGTTATACAGTATGTAATAAAATATAAAGTAACACGAAACCCAATAATCAGACAATTATTTTATTTGAGAAATTATTATATGTTTAAAAGTGGCAAATTGGCGCTTAAGTCTCACATACTCGAAGCTTCTTCAGAAGGGAGTATGATGCAACAATGTAATGTTGTGGTATTGTATCGATTACGTAGTCAGTGGCGTTGACAGCAAGCGAGAGCTGCACTTAGTGCAGCCTTCTTGCAGATCTTCTCAAACTGTGGACAGGGTCTGTGGTGGAGAATTGAGTGTACCTGCAATTATCCCTAGAGCGCCCCAAACATGCTCAATAGCATTTATGTCTGTAGATTGATCTTGCCATTCCAAGAGCTATATTCTCTATTGCTGAGGATGGAAGATACGAGCTCTACATATTCTAGCATTGACGTCTGGTAGGATCAATCTATATATAAAAATTAATGCATCGAGCATCTTTTTCTTGATTTATCGAAGGCATCCAAATAGCGAATTTCAGCATCAGGTAACTTTTAATAAATTAAGTAGGAAGAACTACACTTCCAGCAGTAGTTTCTTAGAATAGAGCTCGCACATGCGCAGAAATGCTTTAGGAACGGTACGATATTTAAAAAAAACTGCAAATTCTTGATTCATTCCTGATTCATAATAAACATTTCGTGGCATGCGGTAAAGCTGCCTTAACCAGTAAAAGTTTAGGTCTACCCTACTGCAGTTGAACTAATCTGTCTCTATTGAAATCATAAAGGGTGGACAAATTTGGTTTTCTATTCTATTCTGTCCGTACAAGAGCGATGGTCTAATTGATTGCTAGTGACGGAAAACAACTCCAGTTTCGATCAAGGAAGGAACCCAGACCGTATCTTCATCCACCTTAGCGTTAATTTGCCACGTTCCTTCAATAATTTTTCACGCTCCTTGGTACTATGTTTCTCAGAGCCCTATTTCCCACAAGTGGGTGCGTGGGTGGTAATTTTGTTACTTTTTTCTCAAATTTCCATCTATTTCCCAGTTTTAAAACGTGGGCAAATATTTTAAAAATGAAATACACAATTTTATTTGAATGCAGGAAGTGCAGATGTTCTTCAAATCCAGTAGACATCCTATTAACAATTATAGTTTATTCTCCACTAAGAGCAAAGTTAAAGGAAAAACACAGTAAAAAAATTTTTTTTTGACGTGAAAACGTCTTTCCGTTCGTTGCAGTGACTTTCGGTCGAACTTTCTTGTGTGACAAATTATCATCAGATTTGAATTGCGAATAACTACGAGACTAATAATGCGAAAAGAATGGTTGACCCCACAACAGATATATCATATCTGTAAAAGTTTGTCGCTTAGTAATTGTTTCTGCCGGTGACGTCATCGTATCAGTTTAGGCGCATGCGCGCGATTGTTATGAATTAGCTTTATGTCAGGTTAAAAATAAATGTAGCGTGAAACGCGTTTAGCTAGGAGGTTGTTTGTGGTGTCATTTTAAAGAGCTTGAGGGGAATTACTAGAGCCCAAAGTGAGACAATGAAAATATTTATCAGAATATAAGTAAAAATCGGTGTTCAAATAAAAATTTCAAACTCCGCATGTTTTTTCCTCATAACATTGAGAGTTTCCTTTCGACTTGTACGAAACTTACAGAAAATTTGGCAATACGTAAAAGAAAAATTGTATTAAATTTTAATTCAAAAATTTGAATATTACAGGAAATATGAGCATTTGTAGTAAATAATGTTTTACTGCGCGTACGTGAAATGTAGTTTCATATACATTTAACAGATGGAGCCATCAAAGGCTTCTCTGAATGAAACATAAGAAAAGCGCAGTTCGAGTCCGCGTCGCAGATTTTTCGTGGAAACGACGGGATAAAATCATAAATCTAGAGTTTAGTATTAATGATTAATTTAATTATCAATCTTATTTATACAATATCTACACAGAGTAGTATAATGGTTACAGAATAGATAAATCACAAGTTTATCGCATGTAGCAAGGGTCTGCGGTAGCTTGTGTGATTTATATATTCTGTAACCATTGTATTACTCTGTGTGAATATTTTATTAAAGAGTTTGATAATTAAAATAAATATTAATACGAAACACTAGTTTTATAATTTTATCCTTAAGTTTTCACGAAAAATGTACGGACCCAAATTGGGCCTTTCTTTTAGCATAAAATCCCACGCAAATTCACTTGATGTTTCACTGTATGATCTTCAGCAAATCGTTTTTTGTCCCACTCCAGAGAATGCAGTAAATTTTTTAGTTCAGCCAGTTCATCTCGAACCGGAATATATATCGCAAGGCCTTGAGATATATATCATCAAAATTCAGTCTGACTATGGAAAAAAAATTGGCATTCTTCCATAAGCAATAATGAAGGATAGCAGGCTCTAGCACATTATTTATGAAACGATTTAATCAAAATGTAATAATCGATTTAATTGCTTTTAATTCATAGTAGGCCCTGCGTATTTCATTCTTGATCAGCAACAACGCCTTCAGAAAAAAACTGAAGCATGAGAATGAAACCTTAAATGTATTCTTATCGCTGTGCCTTATAAATTTAAAAAAAAAATATTTTATTGAGATGGGGGCCAAAATACACTCAAAGCAGAATAATTCTGAGAGAAAAACTACTTTTTCTACGGTGAAAATAAGATGAAAAAATAACAGGTCATCAACGCTTTTGTAAACTAAGGGGTCTATTCTAATACCCCCGGTTGGGTTGGGTTGGTTTTCCCGGCCGTTAACAACGGAAAGTCTCCCAACCCAACCGGGGGTACGATAATCTACGCATTAATCTATTCTAAAACGATCATTTATTATTTATTTTTTGAACTAAATCAACTTATTTGCAAATTAAGATAAATTCAAAGGTCTTCACAGAAAGCCACATAAAACAAATGTTTATTTTGATTTTTGATAACGAATATAATAGAAAAAGCCGATCCCAGGAGAGAAGGCTCCATCACGATATTTATAAAAACGATTTATTCAAAATGTAATCATCGATTTAATCGATTTTAATCATAGTAGGGTCTGCGCATTTTATTCTGGATCAGCAACAACGCCTCCAGTAAAACACTGAAGCAGGAGACTAAAATCTTAATTGTATTCTTATCACTGTTTTTTTATTTATTTTTAACCTTTGACGACTCTTAAATTTTTATGCCAATGTATCGATTCCTGTGCCAGATGTGCTACACTATAGTGCATTACGGTGAGAAACATCCATGTTTCTTTTATAGGAACCATGACACAGTATATACAATACCACAGCTAGATGAATCTGAAGAAATGGAAACGAAGTATGATGAGACAGAGGAAAAACTTACTGGAAATTCGAAAAAATATTACTGGAATTCGAATATATATCCAGCAGCTCAACAAAACGACAAAGAAAAATCTAAGGAAACGAATTCGCTGCTTACTGAAAATGATAAACAAATCCCATTTACGCCTGCTTCTAAAAGAAAATATAGTTTGTTTGCCGGCAACTCCACCAACGCACAGCATGAGCATTCTCTTGATACTTCGATTCTTGGTTCGACTTTCAGAGTTCGGGCGCATGAAGTCAAGTTGAAAGAAAATGCCTCTTTTAATTCATCATCAGAAACATTTGAACCCGCCACCAATTCTGAAAGTGAAGTTCGCGGAGTTTATAAAAGAAAACCCAGTCCCAAAACAGATGATCATCAGCAAAATAAATATCGCTCAAATGTTTCCACTTTGCGCTTGGCAGCATCTAGTGAAAAATGGGAAAGTTTACCAGATGAGAGGAATTGGTGTTCTTTAAATAGTGGAAAAAAGTTCTTTTCTGATTCCGTTGAAGGCACTTCCGAGAAAACCTTATCGAATTCCAAAAAAACTTCTGACGCTTCGATCCCCTTTATAAATAATACCTTTTCCCTAGGGAATAAGGAACTAGATAAAAATGTGTTTGACGTGTCAATAGATCTGACGGATCGCCCAATTTCGCCTGAATCAGCCTTAAATGTTCCAAGTAGAAATGTTGATGAGGATGTCATCGTCAAGCAGCATCTCGAGTTCATAAAAGATGCAGATGCTGTGGAGGGGCCTTCTACAATCCGCCCCGACTCAATCAGACCTGGCGAAAAAAAGCCACATGCCTGCTATATGTGTCCTAAAAAGTTTAAACGGAGAGGTGATCTTGTCCGTCATCTTCAAACACACACGGGTGATAAGCCCTTTGTTTGTGATATTTGCGGAAAAGAATTTTCTACTAAAGGAAATTTCGACGCACATTATAGAACACACACGGGTGAGAAGCCCTTTGTTTGTGATATCTGTGGAAAAGGATCTACTCGAAAAGGAGATTTAGACAAACATTATAGAACACACACGGGTGAGAAGCCCTTTGTGTGTGATATCTGTGGAAAAGAGTTTCCAAATAAAAGAAATCTCGTCACACATTATAGAACACACACTGGTGAGAAGCTCTTTGTGTGTGACATCTGTAGAAAAAGATTTACTCAAAAAGGACACTTCGACAGACATTATAGAACACACACGGGTGAGAAGCCCTATGTGTGTGATATCTGTGGTAAAGGATTTGTTCAGAAAGTAGATCTCGACATTCACTACCCTCCTTCATGTCCCGACTCATGAAGGAGGAAAGCGCTTTAAATGCGGAGTTTGTGGCAAGACTTTCAGTAGCAACGCTAATCGCAATAGGCACTGCAAAGAGAAGCATCAGTGAAGTCAATCAATACATTTCATAAATTTCGCAGAACCATTACACAAGATCAAAATAACTGTCATAAACCTTTTTTCAATTTTAATCAATTTCAATCATTTTAAGTAAAAGTTGACAATTCATAAATTTTGTGTGAATTTTTACTGCTTTGACGAAGAATATTTTCTGACATCCGATCGAAGTATGACTTTATCTGATGAATCAAACTGGACGAAAATTAAATGCTTTCATTTTATGTTTTTCTGTATATATGCTTCTCTGTTTTACTATAATTATGTATTTTATACAAAATTTTTCAAATGCTTTAAAACCCTCTGCATACGCTTAACTGTTTAATGCAGATGTCCGTTAACTGAAAGGATTCGAAGAGAAATACTATCTTGAGGTTCATATCCGGACTCTCAGTGGAGAGAAGCCTCGCAAGTGAAAATTGTGTTGTATGACTTTCACGAATCAAATTAATTTCCATGAGCACTGCAAGAGAAAGTATGGCGGAGAGTAATATTTCCTATAAGCTAAACAAATGAAAAGTGTTTAAATTGTTTTCATTTTTATAATGCAATTTTATTATCTGACGAAAACTAAAGTTCTTATTTCGAGCGTAGTTTTATAGAAGTATTTACTTTTAATTTTTTAACGAATTGTCGTGTTTTTATTACTGGAATCTACAATGTTGTTAAAAATTTAAATTAGTTTTTACGAGGTCAGAGAAATAAAGAGCTTCCTTTCTAATAAAAATATTTCTAAAATTTTTAAACATTTTTTTTTGTATTCTTGATAAATGTTTTTACTTTCCTAGATATATTCTGAATACATAAGAAATTTCATTTCCCATAATGTGTTAAAAATCAAAATTGCGTTATTTTACTTCATTTAAGTGATTGACGAAAGGAAGGAAAAGTTCTCAGAATACGATTTTTAAAAGGGGGAAATATTTTCCTTCACACTCTATTGAATGCATGATGTATCAGATAGCTAAACTATTTATTACGTAAGAAAAATATGATTTTATCTGTCATACCGTATATCCCATAAACAACACTTTTAATCACAAAAATTGACTCATATTGAATATTTTTGTAAGATTTATGTAACAATAAAGACTTTTCATATTTTTATTTACATTTCTGTTGTGTCCATATAGTTTTTTAATTCGAATCTTCAAGAAAATGGATAATTAGTTCAACTTTTTCAAACTTCTGCTGCATCTAATAATGGAATCCCAAGCAGCAGAAATATTGATGTTATTTTCACGTTTAATATTTTTATTTTTTTTATATTTTATATATCGTATTTTTAAATGTTTTAAAAAAGTTTTGAACACATGCAAAATGTCATTTTTAGAAGCAATGCTATCCTATTCGTAATATTTCAATTTATTTCTTTGCATTTTTTAAGGAACGGAACAGTGAAATTCCACCGGATATGACTTTTAAAGGAAAATATATTTTACTCTACGTTTTTCTTGTGTTATTGCTCACTAAGTGACTATAGAAGTATTTACTACATTAGATAATCCTATTTTATCGGTAATTTACTATATTAAATTAATAAAAATTCTATACATGCATGGAAGAGCTCTATTTCATGTTGAATATTTCTTATATTTGTTATAATAAAGAGTTTTAAATTTATATTTAACTGTTGTGTATCTGGATATCTTTTTGCTGATGCCTAATCTTCAGGAAATTGATTTTTTCCTCCACTGAAAAATCTACTGCATTTAAACCCTCTCAGATGATTTGTTTTTTCAACTGTTTAATTAGATGACACCTTCTATTTTTGGAATGCGTTTTCATTTCAATTCAGCTAACAATCTGAAGGAAAAGTTGAAATGTGTATGTATTCCAAGTAATTTTTGTATCTAATTATAACGTCTGTGAATGACCGTTTAAGTTTAAAATTGCGATTATTCGATGCATGTAGGGTGTATGGACAAACCAGTTACTGGGTTAATAACCGAGTTCGTAACTAAGAAAAATACGAAAACAGTTATTTGTCTACAGTGTGTTATATATTCGAAAACTGCTTCAGAGGTGGAAACTATTACTTCAATATTTATTATACATGTGTAAAGTAATGATATATGTTCAAGTTATATTTAATTAATAAAAATATGCCATAATATTGTCAAAATCCGTACAATATTTAAGAAATATCTGTATATATAACTTATTTAACCTCCGTCTGGCGCACTTTTGCAGGAGATGCTTATATTGTGCAACGTATTTCATACTTATAATCGTTGTTTTCTATATTAAATGCAATTTTTATTTATATGATCTTTGATTCGTAAACAGCTAATAAATACAAATTTCATAAATAAAAGTTTCAGCATATATTTTTTTGAAACAACACATTATAAATATGTAAAACGATGCGCGATATAAGTATCTCCTGCTTACTCTCACCCGCTGGGAGGTTAAAACTTATTATGAAATTTAGCTTTGTTGTGTTAAAATAACCAGTTCCTGAATTTTATCCTAAATCATCATGTTCTTAAGCAATGAAATAACTGTTTAGTAACAGAAAAAAAGTTAATTTTATCTTTTCTTATTAAATCTAAATAAGTTGTTCTAAAATTCAGATTAATGAGTTTGTATATTTTAAATTCAGGATTTAAAATTTTATTTTCGGTATCAAAAATTGATTCTGAATCTTGCAATTGGCATGTTAAGGAGCCGAGTTGAACTGAGAAATCACCTGAAAAAAAATTATCCAAATTCTTTTATGAAATGATGATATTTATTAACATTTCTCATGTGGAAATTTTAAAGAAATGTTTTACTAACAAAATTATCATTTGTCTTGGCCGATTCTGAAATAGAATCCCAGATAAGGAAAAAAAATATTGATTAAATAATTCGTTGGTCGTTATAAATGACGTGTGATCTTCTTGAATGTTTAAAACAACTTTTCCACAGATTGTAATTTTCACAAACAAAAGACTTTATTTGTACATTATGAAATTCTCAAAATGATATAATTATGTAGAATATAGAGGGAGACGCCAAATTTTAACCGGTATCATAACTTCAATTCTATTAAATATTTGGGCCGTGAAATAGATAATTTATGTTGTAATGATGTGAAAGTGATGTATATATGAAGCTTTTTTAACGATAAAACACTGCGTAGTTTCTGCTACAGAAAAAGCATTTAGATTTAGGTATCATCATTCAATTAATGTAACAAAAGACAAAAATCCTTTACGCCGTTTTAAAGTAAGTAGAAAAATATGTTATTCTGTCTTCAGATGGGAAAGTTGCTTGACTACAATTTACTAAATTATTTGCGCGATGTAAATTTCGTTCGATATTACAAGACGGAATTTCCAGAGCTACGAATTTCCCTACATCTTACCTAGATTTTAATCTTTCATTTGGAAGCATTCCTTGCTTTCTATTCATTTGTTGAGTGTATAACGATATCACGTTAATTATTATTTTATGACCATATGTTGAAAATTTCGGGAACTAATAGATGAAATCATCATGGAATTATAAATTTTACGATCATCATAATTGCAAGGTGTTGAGTTCGTTTTCTGAAGGATAAGTTGCAACAGAATTGGGTGAAAACTTCACTCCATTTTAACAGCAGTAAACAATAGGCATACTTTTCAGAAAGAAAAAATCGAATATTGATACATTCATTAAAAATAATTCTTCATTTGAAAGCAGTTTCATAAAAATATGCTGTAGAATTTTTTTGTATATAAGTATTTGTATGTAATTTTCTGTGGCATTATTCCATAATTACTTTAGATGAGAATGGCAAATACACTATGTGTGTCAAACTTCTATCGAAGACAACTGAAATGAATAAATATTTAGCAACATTTTAAAATATCATTTTTTCTATATAAATTAATGAATTGAAGGTATCTTTCTTCTCTGCAGCTGCTATAGGATTTTAAAATCCTCATCATATAAAACAATACAACTAATTGACACGTAATGCATTTCTCCTAAAAAAATTTGTTAATCTGTAGTGACCGGGGGGAAATGCCGGTTGTGATGCCCCGGGCGCAGGTTTCAGTGGCGCCACGGAGTCGAAATGTTACTGGCCGTTTCGAAACAAAATATGGATGGTTTAAAAATAATTCCATACCCCATCTCCCTGTCGTCCACTGACGATGACTAGGATTTAAAAAAAATTATTATCCTGGCTGTATTCAATAAACTGGACGAAAAGTGTATGATTTCATTTTAAGTGTTTCTATGTATGTGCTTTTATTTTTTACCACATTTCTGTATTTTACATCCAATGCTTTTAAACACTGTGCCCAACTCTTAACTTTTAAAGTAGATGTCCGTTAACTGAAAGACACAAGACATTTCTTGTCTAGGCTTTACTTTAAAATTTGGTCCCTTTTCATTTGAAATTTCTCTCAAGTTTTTTAGGAAATTGAAACCAGAAGATATGCCATTCAGCGCAATATCACCGACTGCGATAATTTGGTTTTGAATTCTCTTAAGCAGTTTTGGAGTCTAAAATTTAAATAAGAAAGATTATTTGTTTTAATTATTTCTTAAATGCTGTTTAGCTTACAAGAAACGGAAGAGATAATTTTTTTCAAATGATGATGAAGTTTACAATATATATATTTATACTTCATAAGATTTTGTTTCATGGCATATATATTTTCAATTGCGAATGCGTCAATAAAATATTTTTATAATATACATTCGATTCTCATGTCCTTTTATTATTTTTTCGTAAAAGGAAAGATTTTGCCTTCGTTTTCTTTCTACAAATCTGATTCACTCATAAGAATAGCAATTTTTTCATTCACGGATATTTCAAAAAAGGAATGGTAAACCATTGACTCTTAAATATTTTTAAAATGTGTGAACCTGAAAAGTTAATTTTAATTTCTCTCTTTTATTGGTTACCAAATGAATGTTTCTAAATTGAGCAAAACTGGTTATATTCTTAATTCATATAGCAGGATTAGTATTCGATGTTGAAATGAATTGCGATATTTGTGTTTCAACTTCTTTCATTTTTATCAGGATGGAATTTTATAAAAGGATTTGCCCTCGCTTCTGTGATTTGTACCTGAAGTAATAATATAACGTAAAAATATTTTAATTATTTGAGACCCCTTAAGTATCTGTTAATATGCTAATTTAGATAAATATTTATTTCCAACAGGTGGCGCCATCTAACGAGCAATTCTTAAATATCAATTTTAAGTGTACTTAAAATTTATAATTTTGAATA
The DNA here is from genome assembly GCA_013235015.1 of Araneus ventricosus. Taxonomy (NCBI): domain Eukaryota; kingdom Metazoa; phylum Arthropoda; class Arachnida; order Araneae; family Araneidae; genus Araneus; species Araneus ventricosus. The sequence goes on along the minus strand of BGPR01007221.1, from coordinate 8,507 downwards.
AGGAAATATATTAAAGACTAAAATTGGAAACTATGAGAAATGAAATGTCTTTAAAAAAACCATTATTAGTGCATGAAAAGTAGAAATTTATATCTTATTTTATTGAAAATCATCCGATTTTATAAAAGCATTAATCTGCTGTAAACATCAGATAAAGGAAATTCCTGTTGTTGTCGTAATGTTGCTTTAAAAAGCTCTCGTGTAATAGCACCTCAAAGAACCTAAACACTAATTAGTTTCATTAAAAAGAGCAAAATCTTTTTTGACAGAATTATCAATTCAGTATATTTAGACATTTGTAAAAATTCTTTTGAGAAATAATGTTTCTTTGATCAGATAAGCGTAAGGAGAAATTTTTTTCCGAATTACTAAAAATAATTATAGTTAATATTTTAATATTAATAAACATTAATTGATAGTGTGTTTATTATATGTTTAGTAATACAGCACAATTTGTCTTCAAAACAAATACAAAGATCCTTTCGCACCGCGTTAATTAATATTGAAAGATAAACGATCCCGAGAAACAACACAAGCACTGCCGTTTTATCTGGATGTCCTGGAGCGGGGATTTCCTGGTTCCTTTGCCTATCATTGAATATTGGTTTCTCGAGCCAAATGAATCCCCAATACTGGTTGAGTTCTTCACAATTCCGCGAGAGAGGAATTTGAATCTCAGATTGCGAGAGGCGTTCAATATTTTGAAGCATACTACGGTTATTATAGTCGTCTGATTGTTGGCGATATGGAGGCAAGTCACGACCATAGCCAACCTGGATGTTTGCAAATAGAAAATTGTGTTTCTGAGAAAACTTCTAAATCTAAAAGTGTTGTTAACGAGTACTGTTTAAAGACATTTCTGACTATTCTTATTTATTTCTGCTTGGTTACTGGTCGATGAACTATTGTAATGTTTTAGATTTTACATAAAACTCTTCACCCTCTGACAGCCGATTCGTTTTTAAATTGTTAGTTAGATGCAACCTTTGCAAATATGTTCCGACACGGTTACAGGGAAGTCTTCATTGGTATAGGGTGATTCGACGCTGTAACAGTACTAAGAAAACACAATAGCTTGCGAAGATTACTAGATGCAGCAGAAAATAGACTGACTTCCAACCGCGGAAATCAAGGAATAAGCAGTCAGAGAGTAATTGCAGATACAAAATGGTAAAACTTCTTAAATCGGCCACCTCTTTCAACGACTGCTTTTCTTTGACTCGGAATATTAAGCCAATTTTCTTAAGTGAAAATAACCCCTAGGAATTGCCACTCCATCCCCTCCGATCAGCAGCTGCGAACGCAAGTTCAACTTCTAGGAAATACATTCCTTTCGTCTCCCTGATCTTGCGAACCGTTTTAAAAAAAAGTTGGATGGAAGAGAGGCAGGCAAAATTGAATGTACTCGAACACGACACTAGCAATAAAAATGAAATTAATCTCTCTTTTCTAAATTTAGAGAGAATGAACTTAGACTTCTCTCGGGATGCGAAATTCAAGTGGTCGTGGTTACTAAACACAGAGAAAGAATTCGCCACAAGCTTAGCATTTTGATCTCTGAATGATGTCGAAGTGAGGTATTCAGGATGCGAACAGAACTGTAAAGGTTTTGTATCAATATGGTAAGGGAAATTGGCATAAAGTTAAATGAATCTTTCAATGTCGGAAGAATGCAGATGAAAATAAATATGAACGAAAAAAGTGGGATTTTAAAAGAGCGCAAAAATTTGAAATTTCATGGTGCCGAAAAAATGCTCCCGAAAAGATTTACTGGCATAAACGTACTGTTTTAGAATTGTTTAGAAAAGCTAGAGCAAATAAAATTACTGATAGTGGATTATGCCTCATCATGTGGCAAAGGAAAAAAAAACGAAAACGGTTAAAGGATCAAAAATCATATCGTCAGAAATAATGAATAGACCTTGTATTAACAAGTACTTTTTCTTACTGAAATGAAAAGCCAATTCGGCGGCTCATTTAGCTTGGAACGGTTAGTCGACGCTATCGAGAGGATCCATTTCGCTACAAAAATTTCCGTGATTAGAACCACATTTCAATTTGAAATTCTAATTTCGCTCAGAAACCAGTTGCAGAACTTATTGTATGAAGTTACAAATACTTAAATTTTACGATGATTAAGATATTTTGGCAAAAGTACTTAAAGAATATATGCATGTTACGGTAACACATGGAACTCGGAAAATGTATCTTATGGCAAATGCCAGTCGATAAACAGAGGTAGGTAGGTGCCTCTAGGGTGATGAGAGAAAAAAGATAATTCCACATTATTTCGCTTTCCAATAATTTGGTGGCATTAGGAATTACAAATATCATTTTTAGCCGATGCTAATGCATGGTTACATTCCATTGGAGAAGGGATAATAACGTTTGGCTTCTCTTGACAGCTGATAACTTGTTTTGAAATTTTGACAGGCCTCGAGTGTTTGTGCGAATGAAGCTATGGATGGTAAAAGGTGTATTTTCTGTGGTATATTCTCTCCTTCTAATGAAGACTGTTATTGTTTTTGGAGGCACAGGAACATAATGAAGGCACCGAGCCACATTTGGACGGATTTGACAATATAACATATACAATTATGAACACGCTTTTAATACAATGGATTTCTCAATGGAAGATTTCGAAAACTCTAATTCGGCTGCTCAGCAATCTGTCTGCCAGTCCGAAGGATTCCTCTCAGTTCAGAATAGTTTGTCTGAAAATGCTGCACGTGGTATATCCTTAAATGCATCTCCAATCAAGACGGAATCCGGAAATCTAGTTGAATTTATTAAACAAAGTGATCATCAAAATCAACTCATGGAAATGAACAAAGCCACTTTGTCTCGGTTTTTACTTCAGAAGCGACGAATTTTTTGGAGCTTCTGATTTCTCTCTCGAAAGATTAAAAACACGCTCAGATGTCAACCAGGCACAGAAGATTAAGGATCATAAAAAATCGCAAATTCTATCTACTAAAGTAACTCAGGTGGATCATACGAGAGATGAAATTGTCATCAATAAAGACCCTCTCATTCCTGTAGCTGATGAAGAAGCAGTTTCTGTCGCAGGGCCTTCAGAAATCCACAGACTGTCTCAGGGGACTAGCACTGAAAAACGCTTTGTATGTGATATCTGTGGAAAAGTCTTTCGTTCAAATTATAATCTGCTGGCGCACCACAGAACGCATACAGGAGAGAAACCCTTCGTGTGCCCTACATGTGGCAAAAGATTCACCCAACAAAGCAACCTGACGACGCATCTTCGGATTCACACCGGAGAGAAGACCTTCATAAGTTCTACATGCAGCAAAGGGTTCACAAGTAAACATCATCTTGCGTGTCATCTCACAACCCACACGAGAGAAGCCTCGCAAGTGAAAATTGTGTTGTATGACTTTTACGAATGAAAGTAATTGCGATGAGCACTGCAAGCGAGAGCATGGGGGAATGTAATACTTCCTCTAAGCTAAACAAACGAAGAGTGCTTAAATTCTTTTCATTTTTATAATGAAATTTTATTATCTGACGAAAACTAAACTTCTTATTTCGAGCGTGGTTTTATAGAAGTATTTAATTTAAATTTTTTGACGAATTGTCGCGTTTTTATTATTGGAATCTACAATGATCTTAAAAATTTTAATTAGTTTTTACGAGGTCAGAGAATTAAAGAGCTTCCTTTCTAATAAAAATATTTTTAACATTTTTAATTATTTTTTGTATTCTTGATAAACTTTTTTACTTTCCTAGAAATATTTTGAATACATAAGAAAAGTCATTTCCCAGAATGTGTTAAAAGTCCCAAACGTATTATTTTGCTTCATTTAACTGTTGACGAAGGGCAGTAAAAGTTCTCTGAATACGATTTTTAAAGAGGGAGATATTTTCCTTCATACTCTATCGAATGCATGAAGAATCGGATAGCTAAACTATTTATTACCTAAGAAAAACATGATTTTATCTGTTATACTGTATGTTTCATAAACAACACTTTTATTCACAAAGATTTGTTTCATATTGAATTTTTTTATAAGATTTATGTAACAATACAGACTTTTGATATTTTTATTTACAGTTCTGGTGTGTCTATATACTTGTTTTCGAATCTTCAAGAAAATGGATAATTAGTTCAACTTTTCCAAACTTCTGTGCATCTAATAATTGAATTCCAAACTGCGGAAATATAAATGTTATTTTCACGTTTTATATTTTATATATCTTATTTTTAAATATTTTATAAAAGTTTTGAACACATGCGAAATGTCTTTTCCAAAAGCAATGCTATCCTATTCGTACCATTTCATTGAATGTCTTTGCATTTTTTAAGGAACGGAACAGTGAATTTCCGCCGGATAGATATTTGAACGAAAAGTATTTTGCTGTACGCGTTTTTAAGTATGTAATTACTAACTAAGACGCCATAGAAGTATTTTCTACATTAGATAATCTTATTTTATCAGTAATGCCCAATATTAAATAAATAATAATTCTAAACATGCATGGGATAATTCTATTCCATGCTGAATATCTCTTATATTTGTTATAATAAACTGTTTTAAATTTGTAGTTAACTGTTGTGTATATGAATATTTTTTTGCTGAAGCCTAATCTTCAAGAAATTAGCTGATTTTCCCCTCCACTGCAACAATCTACTGCATTTTAATCCCTCAGCTAAATTGTTTTTTCAACTGTTTAATTAGATGACACCTTCTATTTTTGGAATGCGTTTTCATTTCAATTCATCTGAGAACCTAAAGGGAAAGTTCAAATGTTTATGTATTCCAAATAATTTTTGTATCTAACTGTAACGTCTGTGAATGGTCAGTTTGGTTTAAGTATAAAAAAATTCAATGCACTTACGCGTATGGGTAAACCAATGATTGGGTTAATAACCGTCTTCGTAACTAAGAGAAATACGAAAACTGCTGTTTGTCTACAGTGTAATATATATATTAGAAAACTGCTTCAGAAGTGGAAACTATTACTTGAATATTTATTATGTATGGGTAAAGTAATGACATATGTTCAAGTTAAATTTAATTTCTCAAATTGTGCCATAATATAGTTAAAATTCGTACACTATTTAAGAAATATCTGTAAAAATAACTTATTTAACCTCCGCCTGGCGCACTTTTGCAGGAGATACTTATATTGTGCATCCTATTACATACTTATATCGCTGCTTATAAATTAAGTGCAATTTTTATTTATATGATCTTTGTTTCGTACACAGCTAATAAATACAGATTACATAAATAAAAGTTGCATTTATTTTTGTCAACACATTGTAAATATCTAATACGATGCGCGATATATGTTACTCCTGCATACTCTCACCCGCTGGAAGGTTAAAACATATTATGAAATTAGCTTTCGTGTGTTAAAATAACCAGTTCCTGAATTTTCTCCTAAATTTTCATGATCTTAAACAATGAATTAACTGTTTACTAACAGAAGAAATATTGAAATTAACTTTTCGCATCATATCAAAATAAGTTTTTCTAATATTCAAATTCATGAGTTATGTTCTAAATGTTGATTCATGAATATATTCTAAACTCATGAATCAACATTTTATTTTCGGAATCGTAAATTTATTCTTAATCTTGCATTTGGAATGTTGAGGTGCTGAACTGAACTGGGAAATCACCTGAAAAATTTATCCATATTCTTTTATGAAATGATGATATTTATTAAAATTCTTCATGTGCAAATTTCATTATAGCATCCATTTCAGATTTTAACGATTTGTTTTACTAACAGAATTATCTTTTAACTTGACTGATTCTTAAATAGAATACCAGATACGGAAAAAAATGTTGATTAAATTATTAGTTGGCCACTACACTTTACTTATGATCTTCCTGAATGTTTAAAACAAATTTTCAATAGATTATATTTTTTACAAACAAAAGACTTCATTAGCACATTCTGAAATTCGAAAAATGAAATAATTATGTAGATTATAGAGGGAGACGTCAAATTTCAACCGGTATCATAACTTTAATTCTATTAAATTTTTGGGCCGTAAAATAGATAATTTATGTTGTACTTATGTAAAAATGATGTATATATGAAGATTTTTTTAAAGAAAAAACTGTTACAGAAAAAGCATTTAGATTTAGGTATCACCATTCAATTAATGTTAGAAAAGACAAAAATCCCTTCCGCTGTTTTAACCTTAAAGCGGGCGCGTCTACGCAAATTTTACGACTTATCGTGCATTACGCATTTATATCGTATTATTTCACAAAAATAAATGCAACTTGTATTTATGTTAACTGTATTTATTAGCTTAATAGTAAAAAAGATTTTGTAAATAATAATTGCATTTCAATTTATAAAAAAAACGATATAAATATGTAATAAGATGGCTTTGGAAACGAAGGGGTATTTTTTCCTGACGCCCCCTATTATAATTAGCTTTCCTAAGAACCCTTCTGTTGTTTCCACTGAAACACTCCTCCCTGTTGCTGTAGACGTCGATGAAGCAATTCCTACAGCACTCGTTTTAGGATTTTTTCGTATTTGGCTAATATCGTTTAAAATATTCAGGCTCTGTAATACGCTTTTTCAGAAACAATTCTTTCCTTTGTTTTGGCTTTGGAAATGAAGGGGTATTTTTCCGGACGCCCCTATTATCATTAGTTTCCTAAGAACCCTTCTGATGTTTCTGCTGAAACACTCCTTCTTGTTGCTGTAGACGTCGATGAAGCAATTCCTACAGCACTCGTTTTAGGATTTTTTTCGTATTTGTCTAATATCGTTAAAATATTTCCCGGGCTCTGTAATGCAACTTTTCAGAAACAATTCTTTCCTTTGTTTTGGCTTTGGAAACGAAGGGGTATTTTTCCAGGACGCCCCTATTATCATTAGTTTCCTAAGAACCCTTCTGATGTTTCTGCTGAAACACTCGCTTCCTGTTGCTGTAGACGTCGATGGAAGCAATTCCTACAGCACTCGTTTTTAGAGTTTTTTTTCGTATTTGTCTAATATCGTTAAAATATTCCGGGCTCTATGTGCAGCACTGAAACAATTCTTTCCTTTGTTTTGGCTTTTTTTGAGCAGAGGGGTATTTTTTTCGGACGCCCTATTATGTTAGTTTCCTAGAACCCTTCTGATGTTTCTGCTTTTCCAGAAACACTCCTTCTTGTTGCTGTAGACGTCCTGATGAAGCAATTCCTACAGCACTCGTTTTGGGATTTTTTTCGTATTTGTAATATCGTTAAAAATATTTCAGGCTCTGGCCGCTTTTTCAGAAACAATTCTTTCCTTTGTTTTTTGGCTTTGGAAACAGAGGGGTATTTTTTCGGACAACCCCCCCTATTGTCATTAGTTTCCCTAGAACCCTTCTGATGTTTCTGTAGTACTCCTTCTTGTTGCTGTGAACGTCGAGTAGAAGCAATTCCCTACAACGCACTCGTTCCAGGATTTTTTCGTATTTGTCTAATATCGTTAAAAATATTCAGGCTCTGTAATACGCTTTTTCAGAAACAATTCTTTCCTTTGTTTTGGCTTTGGAAATGAAGGGGTATTTTTTCCGGACGCCCCTATTATCATTAGTTTCCTAAGAACCCTTCTGATGTTTCTGCTGAAACACTCCTTCCTGTTGCTGTAGACGTCGATGAAGCAATTCCTACAGCACTTATTTTAAGATTTTCTTCGTATTTGTCTAATAAAGTTTCTCTTATTCGTTGATCTGGGAATTCCTTTTCTCCTTCTACCAGGCTTATTTGTTATTAGTCCAGACGTTTTAAGCTTCTGGATGATTTTTTGTATGCATCCGTGAATACGCCGAACTTACTTTGCAATTTCATGTACAGATCTGCATTCTTCAAGCATTCGAATCACTCGTTTCGAGTATCAAACTAGTTTGGATCTAGAACTCATTTTCAAATTTGAGAAAAATAATTTCCTATGGATAACAAATGTTGGTGAATTTTTTTTAGATTTATAATCGTCAGATTTATTATACTGTTCATTTGAAAAAGAAACCGGTTACCAAATTGAAATTTTTATGAAATGTATACTCAAATTTTGAAATTCAACATAAAAATTAACCAATTCAGTTTATATCATTTCCTCATTTTTTCATGTCTTTTTTTGCACCTTCTGACTGCCAAATTTTTAAAAATTACTATCCAGATGCAATGTTTCCAGACATGTTCAAATACCGTTGAACCAAGCAAATGATTATTTACATACATGGCTTTATTAATATAATACGATTCAAAGTTTTAAAAGTACAGAATAAAAACATAAGCTTGGGAAATCGCAGGATGCGACAGCAAATGGACTTATTTCCAACCCGCGGAAATCACGGGATAAGCACTCAGAGGGTTATACATTCCTTAATTAGCATTTTAACATATCCATAAGTATTAAACTTAAAGGAACATTTTATGGTGTTATTTCAGATGCTTAATGAAGAACATGAGTGGTGTATACTCAACTTTGGGAGCCACTGTATATTCGATTATTCCAGCGGGCGACATGCGGGAAATACTTTG
>BGPR01007220.1:21519-72955 GCA_013235015.1 Araneus ventricosus | reverse complement strand
AAACCTGATGTGGTAGAACGTCGGAATTCAAAAAATTGAGTGCATATCTTTAATAGTTTTCGGACTGTTGAAAAAAAGAAGAAATAAAAACAGAAAATTCCACCTCGCCCTATAACGTCCACTTTTTGATGAACCGTATATTATCTCTTTTCGTCGCTCGTGTTACACGAGTTTTAACGGTCATTATGAGACTGTTGGTTCAAAAAAAATTTTATTTTTATTTTGGAATCATTTGATTTTAATAAAAAATAGATTTTTCTTTCTGTTCAAAAATAAATTTTTTTAAATCAGTAGATGTAAAATTTGTGCACTTTCTTATTAGGAAGAAGGAGGAATATTGATGAGTAGCAATTTTTAAGAAATAATTTATACTTTATTATGCTTCTTTCTTTGTCAAGATTTAATTATTAGCGTCTAATTGTGCAAATATGCATATTTATTAATTTTTACATAAAATTTAAAAATCACTCATACAGATTAAATATTTGAGATTTCGTTTGACAGTTCAAATAAAGGTGAAGAGCCCTTCCCTGTTTATAAACCCTCTATATAAAGTTATTTTTTAGGATTTTCGTATGTAAATATTCAGATATTAAAGTTAAAGATAGTTTTTAAAATTTTACTCGCAATTTGTAAAGTAATTTTTAAATACGGAATTAAAAATAATGATAATTTATATTTATTGAAACTACTCATATTCTTTATAATTACTGTCTTAGCTGTTCATTAAATGCGAGTTAATATTTTCTGAAATATGTATATTAAGATGGCGTAATCCAAACAAAATTTTAAACATTGAATCTAAGATAAATATTTCTCAACCAATTACCACTTGGATTAAAGTGGAAAGGATTCATCTTCAGTTTTTTCTCTAGAAGCAATAACAGATGAGTTCAAATTGTAACACACGCTTAAGTAACTTGATTTTACATAATTGAGATTCCAATATGAAATGCGGTGGGCACCAAAGCCTCTGTGGACGAAGTAAATGTGTGATAATTTTCCTAATTTTGAGCTTTCGTATCGCGAATGTGGAGTCATTTTCTTTGAAAGACATTCATATTAAGTAATTCCTATTTATAAGGTTGTATTATTGCCTTCCTCATAATGGAGGCAAGATACAAAGTATTTTTCGTCCTTCAAATAAGGCATCATTCTATTTTAAATAAAATGCTGAATTTAATAAAAATGTCTGCTGGAAAGATGTCCTTATTTCACAGGCCACCCTTAAATTTGTGGAAAAGATTCCGATGTAATGTTAATACTAATTATATCTCCTTATTTGATACTTCAGAACTATTATGAGAGAATTATTAACGTTTTAGATTCCTATGAACGACGGGATCAAAAATACCTGGAATAAAATTATGAGACAAGGGAGGGTTATTTTTTATTTGTTATACATTTTCAACTTATGCTTTAATGAGGTTAATTCTTAATCTTTAAATATATTTTATAAACTTGGAGAGCTCCTGAAATACTTTGACTGCGATGTAGAATATGATAAATGAAGTCTGTACATTGTTTATAATGGAGAGCGAATGAAACAATTTTGCCAAACACAAAGCGTTCCAAATATTAACTAGAAAATTCTGTGTTTACAGTTGTTGAATTACCAGAATTTTCATTAATCCGACTAATGTTCTAATTTCCTTCTCCTAGGAATTGCTCAGGAAGCAAATATACAACATTTTATTAAGGGATTAAACGGTGTTTAAACTTCTATTTATGTCTCATATTTCTATTGCCTACCGAGTTTCATTTGCGTAAAATGTGGTTCCTCAGAGACTATATAGTTTATTACAGTACACCAGATTATATAATTATTTATCAATATTCATGGATATTTAATTTTGGAATAAGTGGTATTGTCTGTAGGAAGAAAATTGAAACAAAAATATAGGTGATTCCTTTTAGTATGGTAAAAGTTAGCAGAACTATAATACCATACAACATAATACCAATGAACTATTCTTTCATCGTTCCTCAAACCAGAAGAAACTCTAAAAATTAATTAAAGAAGAATAGTGGCATTAAATTAACTAAGGCATATTCTTCTAAGAATCTCCTTGGAACATCTGCAGAACATAATTTGTTCTTTTGAGGAAAAGGAAAAATTTTCCTAGGGAAATATTTATTTGGGATTGGAGCGTAAATCCTTGATATTAATCTGTTTGACGGGCAGAACTTTTCCCTAAATATCCATATATTTTACCACCCTTAGCAATATTTTAATGAGGGAATATTTCAAGCAATTTCAGTAATGTTCAGCACTATTTTTTTTGAGATTGATATGGACCCTAATATGGAAAAAACATTTAAAACTTTAGAAATACATTTCAGAATTCGAAGAAGTATAAAATAAAATTAAATTAATTTCTTCGAGTAGAATACAATTGTTTTAAAACTTACTGCTTGAATATAAAAAACGAAAAAAATATTATTTTTGGCAGCTTTAATTTATCTCCAACAAAATCAAAGGAATCGGAAATCTGATGTGTTACTCATTCTGATGCGATGAGCTCTTATGCACGAGCTAAAGCTTCGCCTAGTTAATATGCGAGTAGAAATTTGTTTTAAAAACTAGAAGGTGTCTAAGAAAACGAATAGCTGTTGTAGATCTTAAACGACTTAATGTAAATTTTACATAGCCTTTAACCTTATTTTTTCGTAAAGTTTAAAAATTTTAATTCCCCTCAAAGCATAAATAGGTCGTGTTAAATGTGTATCTGAAACATTTCGCTTTCGGGCTTATTTCAAATTATTATTAGTAGAAATAAAAGATCGTAATACAACTTTCATCAGAATTTTAATGAAAAAATAGTTTGTTTTTTTAATTTCCATTAACTGTTAGACATTTATGTGTTGTATTTTTCCATTGAATTTAATCCTTATTGTATAATCATAGGAATAGATTCAACTATATTATTTTATTCCTTTCGTGGAATACATTTTTTTATGTCTCAAACAAAAGTTATCTAATTCCAATCAAAATAGAATGATTTTAAGGAAATTTGACTTAACAAATAAAATCATACATGTTACATTTTACATTATTACCCTGAAAATATTGAAATTTTGTATTGTCTTCGAATAAACATTATTGCACAAAATTTCAAAATTTAGCACATCAAATGAGAGACAAATCACTACAAAATTTAATCCTCACAAGCATGAAAAAAATCAAATTAAATAAAAGTGCTTAAAATAACAAGCAAACAAGTCAAAGACGTAACTTGCCCATATTTTAATAATTACATGCAATACTTCATAACTAAGTCACGAATAATTCACCATTACATTTCTTGATTCCCTTTCATTCGAGCCCTTTAAATTGTCTTTTAGATTGTTATATTCATCCTGAGAAACAAACCATAAATTCAGAAATGCTAAATTTAACGTTTCCCTAACAATGGGCATGAAGATTCGATCTCTGTGAGGAAATATTTCCTAATCGAGTGCCTTCTGTTAGGGATGTGCGGTCTTTCTAATAACTGCACGCGCACAAGTGGGTCCATTAACATGAATTCGCTTGAAAGGGGAGTCGATTGGGCGGTTAAGAGGAGGGAGGTGAAGATGTTGGAAAAAGGGGAGTGGGATGGATTGTTATCGACGATGGCCGACAGAATAATTTAAAATACTCAGTCCGCAATATTCCTGTTCGCATAAATTCTTGAGATATATCATTACTGCCTGTGACTGAGGCGTCGAGATTAGGTTACTTAGGGGTACTCAAGAAGACATTAAGCGTTCAATTCTAAGGTTGTGAGAAAGATTAAGCAGGCTTGACGGAAATTCTCGGCTAAAATTCAGTGGAAATGCAAATTTCAAAGGAAATTCTTGAGCTCTAATCAATTCTTTTAGCGGCGACAATCTCAAAAGTGGATTTTTCTCGGTTGAAGCGTTTGTCTTTTGGTGTAGTTGACGCATATAATTTCTAAATGGTTGTGCGGTTAAATTTGCATTCGGACTGTACACATGTTTCATACAGTAAGACATATTTAAACGAGGTCAAATAAATTCTTTTTGCGACAGTTCAAAGGGAATTCAATCAAAGAAAATCCGCATATTTGTAATGATTGTTTGATTAAAACTGATTACCCTTTCTACTTTGGAATTTTTCATGATAAAATTATTTGCAGTTGCACAGTGGTGTTTAAATTCTTAATTCCAATATTTGTTGCTAATATTATTATTTAAAAAATGTGGTTGTGAGGAAAATATCGTCAAAAATTCGAGTTCCATTGCTGTAGAGTGTTGAGGAAACTAAGTCGTTTACTCTAAATCGTAATGCATAGCTTATTTGTGGAAAATGAAACTTTAAAAATGAAGACAAATATCTGATATTACCTTTTGTTTCCAGTGTCTTCAATTTGTCATTCGAAATCTAGATATACGCTTACGAATTAACGATACAATATGTATGACACAAAATTAATATGTAATTAATTGAAAGGAATTCGGTTTCTATTTTATTATTTCAAATTTTTTTAAGTTTCTTGAAATTTTAAAATATTAGTTAAATCTATTTCGTCCATGGATTGCACTTTTCTATTGAAGAGAAAAATAAATGCATAAAGCTTAATGAATTATAATTTGAATTATTAAGAGAAATTTACTTTGTATTAAACAATCCTTATTTTAAGTTGAATATATAAAAAAACCTTTTTAAAAATATTAAATATTATCTTGCTGCATCTCAAGATCTCTCTGCTCTCTGGTAAGATCAGCATTCTAAAGTGGTTAAATTGGAATTGGCAAACTATTGAATTGTTTCAATGTATAAATATTTATTTCTAAAATAACTTTGAATCACTTTTTATCACTTTGTAACTTATTTAGACATTTTACTTAATAACGCTTTGAAACAGTACTTATTTCTTTAGGAATAGTACGATAAATTGTCATATCTTGGGGATGGGAATATGCGTCGCAGAAGACAGTCAGAAAATATTAAAATTCCCCTTAAGATAAATGAAGGTCGGTATTAAGTTAAGGGACCAGCCCGTTTTGTATTTTAACTCTTAATGACATTAAATGTTTAATAGAAGAATCATTTTCATTGCTAAAACTGATATAATCATTTACTTGTCCTTCATGCTGCCTGTGTGGTATCGGCGTTCACCAGAAAACAAAAATAATAACAATTGGTTTTAGAGGTCTCCAATAATAAATCCATAAACATCTACGACCCGCTGAGTAAAGGAGACATATAAATAAGGAGTTACAATAAATAGATAAAGAAAAGTTCGTACAGAAATACAATACTTGCACTAAGTTGTTAAAGAATGCACTTTAAGTAAGCATTCATTATCAAAATATTTTAAACTTTATCTATAGAATTTTTTCCCTTTAATTTCTTCCTGGTGCTCAAAAATGCAAATGATGAATGTATAGCATTGCTTCCTGTCGATAAAATATGTGTTGCCTAGAAGGGTAAGAAATTATTCTATAAAATAAACTGAAGTATGTAGTAAAGCATGTACATAAATTCTGATCACGATATCAATGAAAAGGTTGAGTGTTTTCTGTTATTCTCCAAGAATTACTGTGTTATATTATTCTCCTTTTTTACGATTGCCAAGACCACAGAAAGAATGTTTTGCCTTTTCTTATGGTAGAGGGGGCCTGGTGGTAAGGTTTCGAGCTTTGCGCGGGAGGGTTCCAGGCTCGAAACTCGGTTCCACAGAAGAACCGCCGTGCAAACTGGCCTCATGCACTCTAAATCGGAAGCTTGGAGAGGGGGCTGCCTTCTCAGGGGTCGTCCTAGTCATCTAACCGCGGTTCAAAATTACGAGGTCTTTCCCAAAATAACCCTCTTGTTGCTTCAAAACGGGACGTAAATATAACTTAACTAAACTTTGCAATTTCTTAGGCACAAAATTTGTCATACCTTGAAGCTGTTTGACCTTTCAACTGCCTGAAGTGAAATGCACTTCATTCAGCAGATGACGTTAACGCCTTTCATAAAACTCCACAGAATATTTTTTTGTATCCATAAATACATTTTCGATTTGCACAGCAATTGGGAAATGATTTTTAAGAAGAATATTAAAATTGAAACAAGATCTTTAACATCTTTACTTAGGAAGAGGAACGTACATTTATCGTAAGTTTGCCGGCTTTACTACCGAAATGTTATAGGGCATTCGCTTGTAGCCCCAAGAAAATCAGTGTAAAATAAAAGTGCCATAGTTAAGTTTATTCGAAATTGTTACTGGTGAAAACTTTAAGCCGTTGTACCCACGGCTCCTCTTCCGTTTATCTGATTAATTACTACTTTAACCCGAGAGGACGCGCATCGGGCCTTCAAGGCCCGGCGGCTGCAAGAATTTATTACAAAATATTAATCCCTGAACGAAAAAATTCTAGATTCACAGTGGCTGCATTAAAGGTAATTTACTTGCTGACCATAGACATTTCACGAATTTCCTCTTATATTTTATCTAAAAAAACAGACGGTCGGGCCTCCGAAGCACGATTCACGCGCACGCAGTTTCTGTGTAGGATTGCTAAATAGAGAAGATAGATCGCGACAATTTGTCTCGATTCGAATTACAAGAATGAGATGTGAGGATTACAAAAGATTTGAGCTGAACATGAACTAATTAAGAATCTATTAACTACGAAAATAAAGAAATTGTTGCTGTCGAAGTAGTTAGAGATCATAAGTCGATATCAGGAAAGGAATTAGACAATGAGTGGGATGTCATAAAACTACACGAAACTTTTGATCAAGCAAAAGTTGTATAATCGGTTCAAAAGTCTTGGAAAGGCTTATCGATGAGACAGATTATGCATTTCTACTTATATCCTGGCGAATTCGGGCAATTTTTGATGGGAAAGTCAAACTTTTCATAAATACCTTGGAATTATAAGGATTCATGGATATTCTTCAATTTAATGTTCTAACAAGAAGAAATTTATCCGAAAATTATTTTATTAATATTTCATATTCTGTACAGTAGTGCAACAAATGTTTTCTATTACCGTAAATGTAATTTTCTGCTCGTTTTGTTTTAAAAAAGTACCCGGGACCTACAAAGCGCATCCTCGAGTAAGTGTAAGGAACGCGCGTCCTCACGTCTTAAAAAGTTTCGAATAAACAACACTTTTGGTCTCCCCCTTTTGAGCATATATGTAAAGATTGCTTGGAGTTATCATTCCGGAACATTCCACGGGAGAAACAAACTTTATAACGGCAGATTTGTTTGACATAGCACACTCATTCCAAAGGATAATTTTGCAATTTGTTGAACAATCGCCTTATCAGACTTTTTGCTTATATTTAATTTACGATTCTCAGTGTGAGCTAAGACCAGATATAACGGAGAATGTTTTGTGCGGTCACCATCTAAAAGTCTGATAGATATCTTTGGTGGAGCAACGGCAAGAGTTATGGGACACTTAGATTGAATGTCAGTAAGGATCCAATTAATTAAAAAATGTTGCTTCAGTTCTACATGAGTTCACTGTCCTCTTCGGCAATCAATTTCTTCATTACTTCATGAGCTGTTAGCTTATCTTTTGTTATTCATGATTTATTTGTTCCCATCATATATTGTAAAGCATTCACATACTAGTTTGTAATATATAACAAATTTCTATTCAAAGCACCATATGTTGACTTGTAGACATGGGTAATTACATGCTATAACATCCTTTCCCTACTAAGTGATAGACAACTTAATATCAACTGCTACTGAAAACCAACAATTAAAAAATTCTCAACGCTCAAATAAATATTCACTACACAAGCTCACGAAGGATCAACGAGCTCACGAAGGATTGTCAAACTGAATAATTTTGGAAATATTTTCGGTTGAATTCATATTTTTGTGAAAATATCTATAATATATGCGTTCGGTTTAAATTTTTTTTGATCCGCATTCATACCTTACTATATTAAAAGCCTTGATATCCAAATGATATGTCAGTAGTGGGTAACGGGGAAACCTATTCCTGAATTCTAGATACTACGAAGGTAAAGAGACACCAAAAATTTGTAATTAGAAAATTTTAAGCTAAATGGAAATGAAAGTGGAACTGTCCAAAGTCGGCAAATTAATTTTAACATTAACAAAAGCATGTGAGAGATTACAAAGTGAAGTAGGTTTAAAATGACAACAAACAGAAACGTCAGAAATTGTGTTTCAGCACCGCTGCACAGAGAGCCTCGAAATTTGGCACAAAATACTTTGGAGGGTTGAAATGCGCACCTGAGATCTATTTTATGTATAGTTAATTATAATTTTAATTAACTAAAAATTAAGCGAATCTCTGGTGTTTTTCTTTGTTAACAATATTTTTCACTGCCTTATTGAAATTTAGATGATTTTCATTGTTTCTACAGTTATTTTACCCTGAGTCTTTCTACAATGGCTTTTTCTTCAACACTGTGTGGGTTTCTTTTTAAAGCATCGTTTTAATATTTTTTTCGAATTCTTTCTTCTAGTTTTATGGTAATTACAGATAAGGTTTAACTTCAAAAGTAATCAACGATGAAAATGTTTTATTATATGTACATTTCGAAATACTACTGCTTTTTTTCTGTATTATAATCGGATGTATAAAAGGATATTATCGTTTTTTGAGTTTGAATTCTTGCTTTCTGACTGTAGAGCACTAAATTCTTATAAGGTATCACTAAACAAATATTCTCTAAGAAGTATGTAAAAATTATGAATCTTATTCTAAATTACAAACAAAACTATGATGTTAAATTATTTCACTTATTATCCATATATATTTAATTCAGCAAGTGAATTATTGCATTAGTCGAATTTGAATCATATCCCGTTTCAGATTAAAGCTCTATTTTTAGGTGAGATGATATAGAGAGAATTCGATGGATGTAAAATACAATGTGAAAGAAAATGTGTAAAGTTTCTGAAATAGTTCAAGCTAAGTATTTGAAAATTTGATATATCATTATACTTTTCTGAGGGGGACCATTAGCACCAAGTTAATATAAAATATATCATTGACATTTTTCTTTCGCAATATTCCTAGTGAATCAACTGGTGGACAAAGGTATATAATAAAGTAATATTTCTTAAGATGAGTCATTTATTCGAATTTGTAACTGAGCTTTTTATCTTTTTGAGCATAGTAAATGGGAAAAATATGAATTTTCTGTCTCTGACACAAATGAGTCATACGGATACCATATTTACAAAAAAACATAAACATAACCATGACGTCGAGATTTTTAAGTAATACTAGTTACTAGGTGAAAAAAATTATTATTATGAAGAAGCTATAATATTTATCGAAAATACGATAAATATGCTATACATTCAAAGCAAAATTACTTTTAAAGAAGAAATGATGACTTTATATGTTTTGCATGCTATTGATAACTTTATTTTATGAGAAATTAACTTGCAATATCAAGAAATCTTTATATAGTTTAATTTTATTAAAAAATACTGGTTATGACGTCGATCATATTTGTCTGATTCTCCTCTAAAAGAGAAGGCATTGTTTTTCTATATTGCTATATTTAACAAAAGATTTACTTTCAATAATAGTAAGTGAATATAATTGTTTCAGACGCATTTATTCCATACTATTGTAGGAATCCTAAACAAATTTCCGTAAGAAAAAATTCCTATCAAAACTAGATGAACTAATGTTAGTGCTGCTACTTTCAAAATAAGATATTTTTTCGTAAAAAATTTTGAATGCAATGTATTTCCTGAACATTTTAAGTCTAAAATATTCATATTATATTTTCCTATTTTCCTCTTTTAAAAAAATATAATGATAATACAAAAGAAATGCTAAATAGTAACGAAGAATGATAATTTAATAGTAATTTAGAAATATGATAAGAGAATGACGCTTATCAATAACAACTTTCATGTAATCTAAAAATAATAAAAAATAAGGCTGTTATCTTTATTTATAGGTATTTTTAATGCATATTTGCTGGTAATCAAAACATCAGAGGGACTTTTTGTATCCACCTCTAGCAATATGTATTTTAAAGAACTAAAAACATAAAAGATAATTCATCTTTGTATACAAAATTAATACCAGTAAAAAATCTGAAATTCTTTAAAACAATCATAGAAATTTTGTTTCTGCGAAGTATTATTTTTCAATTAAATAAAAAATGAAATGTATAGATTATTTTTGGTTCTGTTCATTCCAATATGTAGACATTCCCCTTCCTAATAAAAATATTTCACTTACTGGTTGAATCCAGCTAGTTCATAATACATTTCAGCCATACCGTTTTTCTGCTCAAAGATGTTACTTATCTTCGTCCATCCCTGAACATTGCCATAATTCTTCTTGTGGAATCCTTTGTACCAGCAGGAGCTTATTACTATATTTTAGTAGCTTTAACAGTGTGGAGGAGATGGGTACAAGGACTAATGTTTAGTGGCTTCTTAAATCTTGATTATGGCTGTATGTGTGATGATTGTCTATCGAACGAAGAGAACGTAGGTGGTACTCGATTATGATGCGATGAATCTGCATCAGAATACTCCATTTATCTGCATTAGAAAATCCTCATAAGTCATCTTTTTTTTCCGTAAAAAATTTTTATTGCTTTTTCTATTGTTTTCCAGTACCCTACTAGTCTAGTTTTTATTGATGTCTCTTGGAAAAATAGATAATGCGGTCTCTTACTGAAATCATATACTGGGATGGTATTCTAGAAGCAACACTTTACTTTTGGTTTTAAAAAATATATATTCTGCAAGTCCACCAAAAGAAGGAATCGAATATATTTGGACGTTTAAAAATATGAATTTTTCGGAAATTTGGGATTAATTTATATTGAGAGAATTGGGTACGTTAGAAGTTTTAAATAATTTTTGAAAACAAAGCTATGGATTATTTCGCTGATGTCACCTTTTTCCTTTTGCTTCTATAAATTACTTTTACATCCTTTGTTACGAAAGGGAATGGACTAATCATAGGTTACAAGGGCATTCCTTACTATCGATCTTGGTTTTATGTCTTTTGTCACCTCTATGTTTAGAGTTTTGCATTTTTTACGATTTAACTTATATTATTTTGTTTTTATTTTCTTTGCGGCTGTTTTTTTTAATTTCGTTTGAAACTTCAATTCAAGCATCTTCTTGCATTCATTTCCTTCAGTATATCCATGTGACTTCCAAGTTCATCAGTTTGTAGTTCTTTCCGGTAAAAATTAAGTAATTCATTTGAAATATAAAATTTGTAAAATTAGTTTTCCTACTAATAATACTTAAGCCTTTCTTCATGCAAATGAACAATTTCTTTAATATTTTTTGATCTGAACTTAATATTGTGTACATATACTATTGTCTTAGCCCTATAAAGACTTAATCACTTTGAGCTTAGAAGATTTGGCTTAAGAGTGTTTTTCATAAACTTTTCATTCTATCTTCTCAGGAAAATTTCAATGATTTATTTATTATACATCAAAAATCACCACATCTCTATTAAATGGTCAGTTAGCTGAATTTTGAAATCTCATTGAATGCATTAGGAAATCAAACAAATGTTTAAAACAATCTTATTCATTTTTTTACCCAATCTCTTGAGAAATAACTCCTTGTACTAACAAGATTACAACACAAGCACAGGAGTGTAAAAGACTCAAAAAAAAGGGTTGAAGGAAGCTTCAAATTAAATGAAACAAATGCAAATTCAAACAGAAGGGGGGGAGAGGAAAAAAAGAAACATATATACAATAAATTGATTACATCCAATGAACACATGAATGGTTGCATAAACAAATGAAATAAAAACAAGGAAAGGTACGCAGAAACATAATAAAGAATGTACCCTTTAAAATATATTTACTGCAAATAACTGGTCACATATACACAGCAAAAAAATGAATAATAACGAGAAATGGAGTACAAGTTAAGGAAAAAGAAAAAATATTAAAGAATTTAAAAAAAAAATAAAAAGCAAACGAAATACCAAACCATAACACAACATATAAAAACACAAAAATTTCAAACAGTTAACAAAACAAAGGTTCTGGTCCAAAAAATAATTGAGAGAAAAGAAATGACCCAAAATGAAAAATAAAAATAAATAAACAAAGTTATAAAGGGAAAAAAATGTAAAGCCATCAAAACACATAAACGTTTATAGTCTATATAATGTGCAGGAAAATTGCTGTCGATTAAATTCACAAAATGATAAAACAAGTTTGTTCTGGACCAAAGTAGAGAAAGATGGAGGCCATGCAAAATTGTTCTTCTTAGAGTGCTGATGAGCAAACATCTAGCGGGAGAGTAATTTAGGAGCAGGAAGAGGCATCAATGAGTTGACATCTGAATTCTCTCCACTAGATAGTGAATCTAAATCTATATCATATTATGCAGAGATGAAATCGAGTGACTGAAATTTTGCCTTTGCACTCAATTTACTAAAAAAGTTTATAAGTTTTGAGACAAATCGTGAACGTAAAAAGATGACCTCATATGGATGAAACATTTGTCGTCTGATACAAAAAAACATCGCTAAGAGAGAAAAATATAACTAATTTTTTTAGAAATGTTTGAATGGAAATTTCAAATAGAGAAGAAAATGCTTGCTTAACGATAAAAGTCCTAACCCTTTGTCAAACTTTTTCCCTTCTCCTCTTAAAATAAATTTTTTTACATAAAGAAGCATATAAAGCAAGATAAAAATTTGTTCTCTTTAGCGAACTTTAAAATTCTTCAAATTTCAAAAGCTTCGTCGGTGCGAATTACTTTTATCGCTAATAGTAAATCTAACTTATCTGATGCAGAAAAAAGTATTAAGTAATTAGAAGCATTTAATTAGTTTTCAGTTAATTCAATATATAAAATATAATTCTTAAAATTTAGAAACAAAATTTAGAAGAAATCTATTTAGAGCAGGGAAGATTTCGTATATTAATAATTTTATCAATATTATTTATTTCCCAATTAGCGAAAGATTGATTATAAATATCATAATATTTAAAGTAAAGCATTGCAAATGTTATAAAATTTAATATTCTGTTGAGATTTATTACGTAATTAAATATTCATGTATTTAACCTTTATAAAAAATGTTTATGCTTTCTAAAACGTTATATTATTTCATCGAAAATAATTTTAATTAATTGACTGGAGAAAAATAAAGTTCTTAAACAGTAAAAAATAGAAAAATCAAATCATGTATAATTAAAAGAATTATATATCAAAAAATAAACAATGTACATTTCCTATTCAAATTTAATGATATTATTTGCTAATGATATGTATTTCCTAATTTATTATGATTTATTTCATAATCTAATAGACTGTTTTCCGACGCTTATTTAGTCCAGAGAATGTACAAAGAGAATTTGAATATGCATAAAAAGCATTTTAATAAATAGTTTGTGATTTCTGGACTTCTAAACATTTATTAGACGTATTTATTTTTATATTGAAGAAAGAAGATCTGAAATCCTCTATTGGCTGATATCAGAGAAGTAGATGATCGAATTTGAATCAATCGAAATAATAAAAAAGTGAAAAACGAAACCTATTTACTTCCTATTTTTTGGGACATACTTGAATATTTTACAGATATTAATTTGGTCGTCGTTTTCGACAAACAAGTTTTATAATATAGAATTGGAGACACGGTGATTTTATTTATCATTAAATACTAGCTAAAATAAAGAATAATTATCGCAGAATATATTTGTCATTTCCTTCTCATTTATTTATGTGTAGTTATAACTAAAAGAAGAATTAAAACAATTATTAAAAAATCTCAGATCTAACATCTATACATAGGTAAAAAAATTACATCACTGGAGAAAAGTGTTCTTCATTTGAAGGAAATTTTTGGAAATATTTTTGAATATATTTCTACTAGCTCATGCAATGAAACCACAGTAAACAATTGATTAAAATATCAAGCAAATCGGTTTCCTTCTGTTATATCTGCAATATTCTGCTAATATACTTCCTGTATTTATGACAGGACTAACTTTTATCAAAAAATGAAGATCAATCAGACTTCAATGAAATAATGGTAATTCACTTAGAGATGCCAAAATTAAGTGATTATGAGTGCAGAATATTATGTTTGAGAACAAATAAGGCACCCTGTGAATATTTACATTGAGTAAAATAAATTCTATGTTCTGAGAAAGTTCGAGTAATTCATCCATTTTTCAGCCGTCTTAATGGACTTATATGGCTGATAAAAAAGAAACACATCAATATTCCTAATGCACGTCAACCATACTCAAAAATGAGCTTAGGACATCTAATTCGTTACAGATCTCCAAATATCACGCAGAAGTTGAGAAATCAAAGTAAATAGTGAGATCACCTGTCTGATCACTGCGAGAAATATGATAGCAAAAATAGGTATAATAATTAGTTTTATTTATATTTTTTTTATTCCACGAAAAATGGAAGGCATTTAAGAAAAAAATATTATTTCCTTTTAAATCTGACAGAAAGCGCTTTGTAACACTATTTGTCAAGAATGAAATATATGTTTGTTTATTTCTTTCTTTTTGTCAGATTTGTAATCACTATTTCTGATTTTCCATCCGAAGAGATTATAGTTATGTAAAAGTTTTTGATGAACAACCTGAATAATAAATAACTTTAGAAAACTTAGCCCTATATGCGGCGTGGATAGAAGGTTAGATTTGGATCATAAGTAATTCTATTGCTGGAATGTTTAAAAATTTATTTTGATGAGTGTGACAATTTTATTATTTATCCCTGCTGTTTTGTTCTCATTTAATACGCACATGTAACGTTCGGGTCAATATAAACCGAACACAAGGGCCTATATTCCTCCATGATTTCAAGACAAAATTGTGTTTGGACGTAAATAAAATATGTTTTAACAGAATAAACATGATACATTTGAAAAATAATACAATGAATGTGTAAATATAAGCATATGTAAGTAAAATAAAAGAGGAATAAGCGTATTTATTAAACATTCTTTTTATTTACAATTCTGACAAAAAATATGGTAATGTTGCTTGTAGATGTGTGTTTTACAATTTGCAGTGTTTGGCTACCGTTGGCGATGGTTGATCTGATTCTTGGCGCAATTCTTTGCTAGTCTAAGGGTTGCTTTCTGTAAACGAGTCGGTTTGAGTTGGAGTGGCGACCTCGTGAAGTGAGGTGAAATACTTAGGCCTAGTTGTGGTTGTTATTACGTTATTATTTTTGGAATAGCTCTGCCTTTTAAGGTGCAACGTACCGCACCGTAACTTTTATGTGTGTTGTTTGTCTTACGTGTGTCTAAGTCTGAATAGAATTATTTTTTATAAAATCTGGTGTCATCATTTCGAAAAGACAGCAATACTACAACACGCTCTCTTTCGAGAACCAGAGCTTAGCGTTGACAGATTTGATAAAGTAAAAGCGGATGGAAATTTGCTTGCAAAAAAATGTTTAAAAACGCGAAGAAAGAAGACATTGTAACGGTCTTAACTGAACTCGGTGAAACGGTAAATATCGACATGATGATGGGAGATCTGAAACTGAAACTGCTGACTAATAAGGAATATTTGGAAGATGCACAGTTCGTTAAAGACTCTTTGATCTCTACTGTGGGAAATCGCAAGATAGAAGAAGAAAATCGGAAGAAAGCAGAAGAGAATCGTAAGCACGAAGAAAAGATGCGAGAAGAAGAAATCCGGAGAGAAGAACGCCGTATAGAGCGAGAGCACGAATTGGAATTGGCGAGAATTCGAGCGACTCGAAATGACGAAAACAGAAGTCCGCCACCTAGGGTGACCAGCAACGGGGATGGCGATATTTCTCTGGATAAGCTCATTAAGGGAGTGGAAATTTTGACGGTCCCAGTACCAAGGAAAGCAGAATCTTGGAATTTATTTTTCGACTCGTTGGAAAGAGCTTACAAGCACAAGAAAGTCCCTGAAGAATTCCAGGCGGAAATTCTATTGAAACTTCTTGGAGATAAAGCGTCAAATGTTCTTGTTTACATTAAAGAAGAAGATTTAAAGGGCTATGCTAAAGTGAAAGATTTGATTTTAAAAGAATTTGAACCAACACCTCAGGCGTGCTTCGAAAACTTCCGAAAAGCGAAGAGAAATTCAGGCGAAACTGATATCCAGTTTGTCTCCAGACTCACTTCTACATGGGAATATTATTGCAAATTACGTAAGGTTGAAGATTACGAATCCCTAAAAGAACTGATTATTTCTGATAAATTATTTCAAGCATTAGATAATGACACCGCTTCCCACATATGCTTGAAGCAAGGTGAAAAATGGCTGAGGCCCCAGGAATTAGCAAAAGAGTGCGACATTTACTTTGAAGCAAAACAGAAGTCGTTTGACGAACCCCGTAATGATTTGAGAACTTTTTCATCGGAAAAATACGTTCCCCCTCATCTGAGAAAAGAAATTTCAAGAAGGGATAATGGCATTCTAAAACGAAAAGAATGTTTCGTTTGTGGAAGTCTGCTGCATTTAGCTAGAGAATGCCCGGATAAACGCAAAAGAAATGAATTCGTGCTGAAGCAGAACGATAAGAATATTCACAAGAATTCCAATAAGAACAGATCTGCAAATCAAGAAGCTGTAGTCGCCAAAGTTGACTCATCACATTAGCAATCAGAATGTGTTCAGAATCTTGTTACGCCTTTAAAGAAGATCAACATTTATATTCATTCGAAAGAAATCGAAGCAATCATTGATTCCGGAACACAGATCTCAATCGTCCATTCGTCATTGTTACCTGATTTACAGGATCAAGAAGGAAGTAAAATTTTACTAACTCCTGCCTTTGGTGGACAGATAGAAGCGAAAATCTGTCGAGTTTCTATCTATTACAAGAACAGTGGAAATAATTTATTCAACAATGTGGCTGCAATCGCTAATAGCAGTTACAGACAAGCTGAATGTGCCCTGTTTGATAACTCCTTGAATTTATGAATTATTAGTTCATTCAGCGGATATCTCTCATTTTTTTGATGACGAAATAAACAGCGAACAAAAGACTCTTAACTTTGCATTCCCAAGCGAAGCGGCGGGGAACAAACTCTTTTTACCCCCAGCAACCTTCAGAAGGCGGCGGGAACGGGGAAAAATTGGAGCAGCCAATAGAAATGAGGCGCAGTGACGTAAGCCCGTCAATTAGAATGAATCCGGATATTTCCGAAGCGCTGGAAAACGCCGATGACGTCACGAGTTCAACCGGAGCTACAAGGTTACGAGAGGAGCAAAGATCGTGTCCGTCACTGAAGGAAGCTTTCCTGCAGTGCAAAGCTAAGAAGGGAAATTATTCGTTTATAGATGGTCTGTTGCATCATTCGGACAAGATATTAGGACAGCCTGTGACACAACTCGTTCTTCCACAGAATAGACGACAACAAGTTTTGAAACTAGCTCATGAATCTGTATTTGGAGCACATATGGGCATGAGAAAGACTAAAGAGAGGATTCTCTATTCTTTCCACTGCCTGGACTTTCCCAAGATGTGGAAATATTTTGTAAAACATGCAAGGAGTGTCAGTTGAGAAGTCCTGAAAAGAAAACTGACAGAATTCCAATTACTCCTGTCTCTAGACCTGACTTACCTTTCCAGGTAATAAACGTCGATATTATTGGACCTATAGAGCCTCCTTCTGCACGAAAATACAAATATGTCCTGTGTCTGATGGATCAGCATTCTCGCTGGCCCGAAGCAATTCCATTGAGGAGTTTAACAGCAAAATCAACCTGTGATGCTTTGCTTGAGGTATTCATGAGAACGGGGATACCGAATGTTATCACCAGTGACCAAGAGACAAACTTTATCTCTAAGCTTACTCAAGAATTTCACAAGAGGTTAGGATCCAGTCCAAAATTTTCTTGCCCTGGATACCCAGCTAGTAACGGTTTAGTCGAAAGATATAATAAAATCTTGAAACAAATGCTTCATCACGTGATAAGAACTGACCCTTCGAATTGGGATAAGCACATCCCATATCTTCTATTTGCATACCGTGAAGTCCCGAACTGTACCACTGGAGTATCACCATTTCAACTGATGTACGGGAGACAAGCAAGAGGGCCGTTGGCAGTATTAAAATCATCATGGTCTGGAGAGGTCCCTTTACCAACAAACATCAGTCAGTCTGCAGTGGATTACCTACAAGAGCTAAAATTAAAAATGGAGCAGGCTGCTGAACAAGTGAAAATATTTGCCGAGAGGAAACAACAAACTTATGCAGATTATTTCAACGGGAAAACTACATCCAAAAGTTCCATGCCTGGAGATCAAGTATATTTACTTATTGCAGACTCGAGCAATAAGTTGTATGCTCGCTGGACAGGGCCCGGTGAAATTATCAGGCACATTCCACCACACTCCTACTTAGTTAAATTACCTGATGGAAGGAAAAACAGATCCACGCGAATAAAATCCGGAAGTTCCAGATGAGAGTCAATACGGTTGGAGTCATTTTTGAGAACGAAGATGAATTTGGAGAAATAACAGTGCCAGAAAAAGATTATTTGTTGCCTTCGCAGAAACTGGAAATGGATTCTGAAGTAGACTTGGATCATTTAAATGAGTTACAGAAAGAAAAAATAAAAGAGCTCCTTAGAAAACATCAAGGACTATTTACCGGCAAGCTGAAAAAGGCCAAGGTCGAAGGACATAAAATTCAATTGATACCTAACATGGAAAGAAAGAAGCCCTATGTGTATCGAATTCCAGAAGCTTTAAAGGGAAAAGTGGATGAACTGATAGGGGAGAGCTATTAAACGCAGGATTAATAGAAGAGAGTGTTTCAGATATAGCTCATCCAGTATTCTGTGTGTACAAGAAGGATGGGAGTGTTCGACTATGTGTAGACTACCGAACGTTGAATGCCGTCACAAAACCAGATGATTTTCCCATGGAGAATGCTGTTGACTTAATGTATGATATAGGAAAAGCCAACATCATAACAACCTTGGACTTGTTGAAAGGATATTGGGCAATCCCGATGGAAGAACATAGCAAAGATTATACTTCATTTAAAACTCACAGAGCCCAATACCGGTTTAATGTTTTACCTTTTGGACTCAAAAATGCCGCAGCGACATTTCGGAGAGTTATGAATAATTCTCTAAAGGAATTTAGTGAATTTACAAGGGCCTACATTGATGACATAGCAATCTATTCAGCTGACATCGGAACTCACCTGAAACACCTAGACTGCGTATTAACGAAGTTAGATGAGCTGGGATTCACGGTAAACACCAAAAGTGATCTTTTGTAAAGAACCAAATTAAATATCTTGGGCATATAATTGGCTCAGGGAGACATCTACCTGACCCAGATAAAGTTCAAGTTATACGAGAATTGGAAGCTCCTCGAACAAAGACCGAGCTAAGAAGTTTACTTGGATTGATGAACTACTATCGTGATTATATTCCAAAATATGCTGACATAGCTCACCCATTCACACAGCTGACAAAGAAAAGATCTCCAGAAATCTTCGAATGGATGGAAATACATCAGACAGCATTCCAAGATCTCAAGGATAAGCTGTCAAAAACCCCAGAATTGTATACTCCAACGTTAGAGAAACCTTTCATTATACATTCTGATGCTTCTCAAGTAGGCATAGGAGCCTGCCTTTCTCAAGAATGCGATGGAAAACAATATCCCATTTGTTATGCAAACCAAAAACTGACCCGAGTACAACAACACTGGACTACGATCGAGAGAGAAGCCTATGCGATAGTTTGGTCCTTAAAAAAGTTTGAGCCTTGGATATTTGGCTCACCCATAAAAGTCATCAGTGATCACAATCCTCTGACTTTTGTTGTGAAAAATGCTTCCCAATCATCAAAACTGCAAAGGTGGACACATACCCTCCAAAAATATGATCTCCATATAGAACACTGCCCAGGAGGTAAGCTTGTTAATGCTGATGCTCTATCTAGATTGCCTGTCTTGTATACCAATGAGAATGAATAATGTACGAATAATTTTTTTTAGTTTTGGTGTATGGAAAAAATTTGCTATTTGTATATTCAATATATTAATGTTTTCATCAACTGATACTGTACTTCTCTTGCTTTAATTCGAATTTAAATGTAAATGTTGTTTAGTGGATACTGAGTATTATGTATTTTTGTTTAGTGTATGGTGAATTAATTCATGAATACTAGGAATTAGATATCTGAATTATAAATAATATGATATTCTAAATACAATATAAACTGATTTGTGTATGTATTGTAAAAGGAAATCATACTAAGTGATATGGCAGAACTGGAAGGTTTTGTTTAGAAATTTTTTTATTATCTTATGTCTGAAGTGTAAAGTATCATTGAAAGATAATTTTTCTATTTTTTTTAATCCAAAAGAAAAAGTACCGGAAATGTGTTTCAAAGTAAAAATTGGATCATTTTGTTTTGTCAATATGCATAAAGTGTTCCTTTTATTTGATATGTGATACCGGAAATGATAAACTGAGTCATAGTTTTGTTTTTATTAATGAGTGTTGATATTGAAATTGTAGTAGTAATAAATATATATGATAGGAAAGTTGATATGTAAACTGTATTTTGTTTGTGTTTTAGGAAAACTGTATTTTATTACTCATCTTTTTAGAACTTGTTATTTTGTGAACATGTTAAATGTGAAAATTAATACAATTGACTTATTTTAAGTGCACTAATTAGTTGCGTCGAAAGAAGGAAGGTTATTTTCCTATGATTAAAATGTATATAGAAGTGTGAATTTTTCAAATGTATAAATTTGTAACGTCTCAGCAACTCATCGCCCCGGTAGACAAAGTTTGAGTTTCAGATAAGTGCTTAATTCATAATTAATCATTATCTTGGGAGGGAGTTGTAGTGTTTGGCTACCGTTGGCGATGGTTGATCTGATGCTTGGCGCAATTCCTTGCTAGTCTAAGGGTTGCTTTCTGTAAACGAGTCGGTTTGAGTTGGAGTGGCGACCTCGTGAGGTGAGGTGAAATACTTAGGCCTAGTTGTGGTCGTTATTACGTTATTATTTTTGGAATAGCTCTGCCTTTTAAGGTGCAACGTACCGCACCGTAACTTTTATGTGTGTTGTTTGTCTTGCGTGTGTCTAAGTCTGAGTAGAATTATTTTTTATAAAATCTGGTGTCATCATTTCGAAAAGACAACAACACTACACAATTCTTGCACAATATGTTTGTTTCATTATCATTGCTTGATTGATAGAGCATGCATCGGGAAAGTTGATTTCTCAACCGTAAATTAACAATTGATGTTAATGATAAATCGTTTTGCCATTCATCCTGTATTATTTTGACTATATTATGTGACTATTTATTTGTTTAGAGATGCTGTTTTTCCTGAATAAATGAATCAATTAATAATTTATCTAGTCCTCCTAAATTTTTGTCGTTAATTTGATTTTATTCTATCGCTATTTATTGAAGTCCACAAATAATTGCATTATTAGCTGATCTATCTAGCTTAGGCTTGCCAGATTTCTGAAATGTTCAACCGGGACACCGGAATGCTCCCCATCGTCGTCGGTATGCAAGGGTACACACCCTTGGCGGTTTTTTAGAGTGTTTTAGAGGGTAGTTTATTCTCAATGATATGAATAAATGGTTACTGATTAGGAACCTAAACCAGGGGTAATAATAAATGACATAAGTATAAAAATTTAAACATTTTATTTCTTACATGTTAATATTTATAAGTTACTTAAGTAAGAAGAAACACTTTGAATGAGGAATAAAAATTTGAACAATATTTACATGTACTTTTCATTGGCTGGGATGTTTTTTAGAAAGTCTTTTTTGTTTTTAATCGTGTTGTAAAAATCTTCACAAGCTAATCCGATATTAATTTTACATGTCATCAAGCCTTTAACTGTAGATTCGTTCATCAAACCCCTATCATCAGTCCATGCGTTGTTCATCAAAGAAAATACTTTCTCAACTGGTGCTGATGTCCCAGGTAAGCAGAAGGCATGGTCACGATTGGCGAGACAAGACGATACGATGACAATATTATTTATTAGCAGACCATCACTCTTCTATAGTTTTCACTTTTCATACAGTACAGTGAAATAAATGATAAAGTAATTATCCTAAATAATCCTTCACAGTTAATTATTTTTAGACTTTTTTGGTCATCTATAATCAAATTTAATTTTTACCGGGACGTGAAGTAAACCGGCCGGGACACCGGGATTTTGTCTGAAAACCGGGACGTCTGGCAAGCCTAATCTAGCTTATTATAAAAAATAACTATAGCTCAGTGGATGTTTTTTCTTCTATAAATATATACATTACAAAGTTGGTCAAGAGTATACACATTTACTATGCTGGCACTGTGCCCTAATATAATTTCCGGCTTTTTGTCAATTCTGTTATAAATTGATTTATCATAAGGTATTATGCTCATAAGAATGATGATTCATTCTTTTCCTTATACCTTTTGTCTTCAATAATTGACATTTTTGATATCATTCTGGATTGTAGACCTGAATACAGTTTCAATTTCACTTTTTATAACCCTTATTCTTGATTTTGAATACCAAGTTACACTTAAAGCTGTTTTCATAAAATTGGTTGAATTAAGGCAGCCAGAAAGTGGAAACTGGTTCAACGACCAGTTTTTGATGTTTGGACCGAATATGCTGCACATTGTGAACAGCTTGAGTAACATTATTGCCATCGTAATCAGAATTTTCACTTCCCTCACTTGTATGATTTTCATATTCAGAAACGTCTTCCACTTCGCAATCAAATACTTCCATAAGCGCAGTTATTTCAGAGTCATTCAAATACTTTCGAATCGATATTAAATATTTTTTCACGACATTACAGTGTCGAGAGTTATTGATATTTCTGTATGTATGTTCTCATACAGCTCACAACAGACGAAATGATTCGATACTGCACCCCACAACCTTACATCTGGTATCGTATCACTTGACCTGGCTATCGCTCTTTCTGACCTTGACTGAACTTGTGTGATCATGCTAAAGAAATTACATGACTTTTCATAAATTTATTTGTGTTGTTTCCTGTTGAGTTAATAATATATTGTGCTGGTTTTTACGTAAAATTAAGGGAAAACAGAATCGGATAATATAGAGAAGAGCGACACATTAATACAATTTCAAAAAAATAGAAAGAAATACATAAATAGAAGAAAACTTTTTCAGTCAAATGGTATATCACCCTCACTGACAAAGTCACGGAATGTCTGTAAAATATCTCTATCGTTCAGAAGGAATATTTGAAAGTCGATAGTGACTTCGTATGTAAATTGAACGAGCATATCCACGCTCTTCTACCAACAACTACGACATCTCATGGAAAAAGACATATTTGTCTTTAAAAATTTAAAAAATTGCAGTCATGTGTTCCTTCCAGTTGATGCTGTAAAACCCTCCCTTCATCCTCCATACACAGGAACATATACCGTCCTGAAACGTGGAGAACAAACTTTCACTTTGATTGTAAATGGAAAAGAAAATACCGTCTCGATCGATAGACTCAAACCTGCTCACCTAGTTGTAGACTCAGTTACTCCGTCTAAGGTACTTGGATCTACATCTACAGATGGTGCCGTGCACAGGACGGTCACAGAGGGCTCTGACGCAACTACTGCAACCCCCTCACCTCGTGCTGCAGCTACAAGTGAAACCACGTACGGGAAATCGACAGCAAGCTCTGATGCTGCAACTTCCACATCTCGTACTCGTGCCGGACGCCATCTCCATTTTCCAAAACGATATGAAGAATATGCACTTATTTCTTTATAATTCTTTTCGAGGAAGGGGGATGATGTGGCAACCGCTACTTAACATTTTATTTTCATCTCGTGTTTAACAACAGCTAAACACGACATCTTTGTGAACTGCAGAATGGCAAATTCGGTTGAATTCCAATTCTTGTTTTGAGTTGTATCGTATCGCATTATGAATGATTGTAATTTGTTATTATGATGATATTAAAGCCTTTATTTTTGTAAAGATATTATTGTTAATCTAACGACTCTTTTCATTATAACTAGAAAGCATTTAAAACACTGTAATGTTTTCCTTTTTCAAGAACTAGAAGAAATTCAGCGTTCTATGCAGTGAATGAGTTTACGGACGATGACGATTTTGTAGTTCATAATATTTTTTATAAACGTAATTTTTTTATAAACGTACTTGTGTGATCATGCTAAAGAAATTACATGACTTTTCATAAATTTATTTATGTCGTTTCCTGTTGAATTAATAATATGTTGTGCCGGTTTTTACGTAAAATTAAGGGAAAACAGAATCGGGCAATATAGACAAGAACGACACATTAATACAATTTCAAAAAATAGAAAGAAAATATATGAATAAAAGAAAACCTTTTCAGAGAAATGGTATATCACCCTCACTGACAAAGACACGGAATGTCTGTAAAATATATCTATCGTTCAGAAGGAATATTTGGACGTCGATAGTGACTTTGTATGCAAATTGAACGAACATATCCACGCTCTTCTACCAACAACTACGACATCTCAAGGAAAAAGATAATAGAAAAATATAAATTTGAATTAAAAAGAAAATAAATAAAAGAAACAGAAAAATAAACAATAATTATAATGAAAACAATAAACGTTTTTGCGCACAAACGCAGAAGCAAAAAGTAATTGCTTCAACAAAAATTTTTTAAAGATAACATAACAAAAACTATTGTATAAAATAGCAAAGATTCTCCAATAATTGAAACACTTAACAAAAATTAGAAATTACTCAAAATGGAAAGGAAAAAGAATGGCGCACTCATCGGAGACCACACGCCATTAGTAGTTCAAATGGACAAATTTCCTGTAGAAAGGAATGGCAAAAGTCTAAATTTAATCCTTTCTGTGGTCTGAATTTGTCCGGCCACCAAATAAATAAAATTTTTCCAACAAATTCCCTTATCCAAAATCAATAGAGAGAAAAATGTAAATATTCACCCTCTTTCAAAATCAAGCCAAGCAGAAATGGACGCTATAAAATGAACCAAGCAATCGACAATCTAGAAGCAAGCCACTAGCTCCATCTATGAAGAAAAATTCGAACTATTTCGCAGGAGAACAAAAACTTTTTTGATTAAGTAATTAATTTTTAGGAAACTATAAGGGTATCCGTCGTCTTTTAAGTTATTATTTAAATTACCTAAGGCTTTAGCAAAAGTAGAGTGGTTATTACAAATGTGTTTAATCCTATTAATTTGAGAAAAAATAGAGTTTTTTATAACTTTAAATTGAAGACTTGTCTGAAAATTACAAAGTGAAAGAGCTTGAAATTAAATTCTTTCCTCTTGTCGTAGATTCCAACAGAAATATCTGAATTCAAGATTTCAATTTCCAGATCCAAAAATTACATTTGTTCGATTCATTATTAGTTTTATTTAATTTAAGCTCTTCAGGATAGTAGCTAAAAATGGAGTTAATATTATTATGATTAAAGACTAAAAGGTCATCAATGAAACGAAAACCATAAGCAATTTCATTATTAATTAAATCCCTCTCAAATGAGTGGAGGAATAAATCGGCTAGCGCACTTGAAAAACAACAACCCATAGGAATACCAAGAACCTGCTTATAGTAGTTAATTCCATTAAAGAGATAATTTTCACAAATATTAACCCTGCAAATTTCTAACCATTTATTTTTATCAATTAAATCAGCATTAAGATATATATCAAATAAATTAGAGCACACTTCAATTAATTTATTATATGGGAGGCTAGTAAAAAAATTTTCAAAATCAAATGTATGAATGCTACAAATTTTTTTATTTTCTTTGGTAAAGTCCAAAATTTTAGTGTTATTGTCAATAATGAAGCTCTCTTCCTCTTTGATTTCTTTAAGAATAATTTTTAGAAATTTAAAGAAGAATTTGCCAAAATAATAACTGCCAGTGCTACAAGTAACAAATCTAAATTTTAAGGGATTTTTATGAAATTTTATACTGGGGAAAAGGTAAGGATCATTTAAATTACTGGTTTTAATTTTAGTTCTTTTATCTAGTGCTAACATTCTTTTATAAAGTTCCTTTTTGCCAAATTTGCTTAATTGATACGTATTATTTGAATTATATTCATTAAGAATAATTTCCTTGAAGTGAAGTTAACACATTATGCAAAAATTATTTCCTGCCTTATCAACTGTGGTAATAATAAATTTACTTTTTAAAATTTCAGCCTCTATTAAAAATTTTTTGCTTTTATTATTATGTATAATATTTTTGTTTCCATTAAGATTTTTTGTTTCTATTCACCAAATCCTTCTATGGCCAATGATATTTCCTGGCAATATTTGCAATAAAAATATCTAAGTCTCGATTTATGGAATTAACCTTCCTAATTTGACTAACTTTATTCCTTAACCTAAATTTAGTTCCCTTTAACATAATGTCTCTAAGAGATTTGGATTTAACAATATTCAAATTACCAGTGATAATATGTCCCCTATCTTTATCAATATAGTCCTTATGATCTTTTTCAAAACAATAACAGTGTGTGCTGTTAATCTCATTTAAATTTTTACAAAAGAAATTATAGTTGCAAATTTGCTTCTTAAGAGTCCTTGAGAATTTAAACGCAGTTGATATAACAGAAATATCCTTAACAGGAAAGTATTTTTTATTGTCATGTAAAATTTCAGACAACTTTAATTCTTCAAACGAGATATCAAGAAAATTAATAACACAAAATTCCTTTTTCTCAATTTTGTTAATTTTAAAGAGAAGTCTATTATTTTACCAGAAAATTTTTAAAAGTTTAAATTTTACCAGATCTAAGAAGACATATTTAATATTAAAGTTATTAAATTTTAATTCCTCAAATTTGTTATTAAAGAACCATTTAAGTGTATTGTTTTTAATTTTAAATATAAAGTGTTTAGTTTTATCAATATTATCCAAGTTATGGTCAAGATTACATAATTCGTGAATTTCTTTCATAACAAATACTAAATTTCCTCCCTTACCTTGACCCCTTTTTTAATTTGAATTTTTTATTACTTGTGTTTAAGAAATTTTTGAAAATGTTGATTTTTTTATAAATACAAATTTTATTAAATTCGCTGTAACCCTCACCATTTAGTTTGCTGTTAAGTCCTTAAGGAAAGAGAGTTTTGAGGCTGCAAATGTACAAATTTTCTAGATCAAGTCTTTTATGGAGAACCACAATGTTATCCTGAAGGATATAAAAAACAGTGCTCTCGAAACTGTGTTCCTGAAAATAAATAAGCTCATAATCATGAGAATTGTATTTTTTTAAATTTTTTGCTGATCTATGCCCATGAATTCTAATATTTAATTCTGTGCTCGTTTGACCAATATAGTTAAGATTACATTCAATATAGTTAAGATTACATTTACATTGAATTAAATAAATAACATTTTTAATTTTACAAAAAAAAACCTCTAGATCTTCGCTATCCTTTCCCAATTGCATTTCGCATTCCGAAGGACGTGTTTTACATCTTATATTGCCACATTTCCTAAATTTTTTTAAATGATCCGAGTTCGAGATATGTGGAAGTAACTTCTTATCCATGGACAACCCTTGCTCAAAGCATTCCATAGTGCCCCTTGGTAAAGCGCGCGATGGGCAATGCGCTATAAAATCCTTATTATATGAATCTAGCATAGTATTAATTATTCTTTTTCAAAAAGCATTTTTCTCAACAACATAGACAAATCCCTAACACAGCAGAACAAAGTATGACAAAAGTACATTCCCTAAGATAAAATTATTTAATTTATAAAAATATTTTAAATTTATAAAAAAACTTTGTATTAAATGGAATGGCGCATTTGCAGCAAATTCCAGTAAAATACAAGAAATAACAGCTACAATTGATAAAATTTAAGAAAATTAATTAATTGAAATTAAAATAAAATAAAATAAAAACTATTTTTTGCATTAAACAGATAAATTTCAATTAATTAATTTTGCTAAATTTTATCAATTGTAACTGTCATGGAAAAAGACATACTTTTGTCTTTAAAGATTTAAAAACTTGCAGTAATGTGTTCCTTCGAGTTGACGCTGTAAAACCCTCCCTTCATCCTCCATACACAGGAACATATACCGTCCTTAAACGTGGAGAAAAAATTTCACTTTCCTTGTAAATTGAAAAGAAAACACCGTCTCGATCGAAAGACTCAAACCTGCTCACCTAGCTGTAGACTCAGTTACTCCGTCTAAAGTACTTGGATCTACACCTACAAATGATGCCGCTCACAGGACGGTCACAGCGGGCTCTGACGCAGCCACTTCAACCCCCCGCACCTCGTGCTGCAGCTCAAGTAAAACCACGTACGGGAAATCCACAGCAAGCTCTGATGCTGCAACTTCCACACCCCGTACTCGTGCCGGACGCCATCTCTATTTTCCAAAACGATATGAAGAATATGTACTTATTTCTTCATAATTTTTTTCCAGGAAGGGGGATGATGTGGTAACCGCCACTGAACATTTTATTTTCATCTCGTGTTTAACGACAGCTAAAAGTTTGAGAACTGCAGAATGGCAAATTCGGTTGAATTCCAATTCTTGTTTTGAGTTGTATCGCATCGCATTATGAATGATTGTAATTTGTTATTATGATGATATTAAAGCCTTTATTTTTGAAAGATATTATTGTCAATCTAACGACATCTTCTCACTATAACTAGAAAGTATTTAAAACACTATAGATGTTTTTCCTTTTCAAGGACGAGAAGAAATTCAGCGTTCTATGCAGGGAATGAGTTTGCATAAGATGACGATTTTGTACTTTATAATATTTTTTATAAACGTAAATTTGCGTCAAAAATATTACCTTATTTTTTAAAAAAATATATTTATTTACGGTTGCGTTGCCTGTTTACATGAAATAAATTTTTAATTTCCCTAATATGATGTTTGTGCCATGGTGGCCGAAAATTGCTGATTTTATTTAATATCTGTAAAATTGTTACGTCACAAAAATTTGTCACATTATAAGTACTTCAAATTTTTCTCGCAAAATACGAGTATATTGAAGCATAGGTGCGGTTTTATTGTTTCCTGGCAATTGATTAAATAGATAATTCTTTTATTAATGAAACATAAAATAATTTTTATTCCCATCAACACCAGCTATTAACATTGTTATTAATTAATTTAAAAAATTGGTTGAAGATCACAAAAATGAAGTACTTTTATAATTAGTAATAGAGATGGGTTTTATTTTCTAAGGACTTTCTTTTCTTTTCTGAAGGGGAATTTTAAAACCTATAGCAAAGTAAAATGGTTTCTCCGTACTTTCTTTACAGTAGCCGAAGAAAGGAATGTATTTATTAGATGTACCCCACTTGCAATTCGCAATTCCTGAGAAGAAAGGAAAAACCTAAAGAATCATGTTTCAGGAATTAAATATAGCGTTCTCTTGGCTGAAAGCAGGTGCTCATGACAAACATTTTTCCGAACTAATTAGAAGCCACAGGAGTTGCAGTTTTCCTTCACAAATTCTTTTTTGAAAATGTTAAAAGATATTAGCGAATTTCGGAGGAATTGTTGGACGTCCCGCAGCAATTTCAGGCTGACGTTTTAAGTGTATGTTTTACCGTTACACGACAATTGTTAGCTACTCTTACTCTGCTTGCGTCTGCTACTTACATTTATTCACTGGCCTTTCCTGTTACATGTAACATTATTTAAAATGATTGTGTTTGATTCTTTAAAGATTCTGACTTATTAATTTTAGAAATGGATATCGATGCATGTGACGTCTGTCATTAGACATCAAGATGCTTCATTAAATAAAGGTATTGCAAAAGAATCTCGAATTTGGCGGAATAGTGTATATGATGGAATAAATTAAGTTGTGCTGGAATTAATAAATGACGCTATAAAAATTCTATGAATATTATCTATATAAATTAATAATGTTTAATACATTTTAACAAGAAATGTTTGATAGAATAATGCTAGCTGACATTATATGTTTTTACTTTTCAATTTAAAATTAAACAGTACTTTTATATTTATCAGCATGTTGTATTATGACACGCGACTTATAACTTAAATTTGATATAAAAACAATGAATATTTCACTCTTTTTTAAATACAAATACATTTCTTATAATAGTTAAAGATATATTTTCATTCTTCTGTATAGTTTAATCTCTAATGTATGAACTTCAAATATATATTTAAGAGTTATTTTATTTTATTTACATCACCTATAACAACGTCTTGACTATGGGAATGAAGCTAATTCCACAGTAAAATAACAAAGGTCTGCAACCAAGAAACTGCATAGGATTTTTTGACTGTTTCTTATAGAATTTAAATTTCTTAAATGGTGAAAAATATTTTTAAAAAAATCCATCACGCTAGATTTCCTTACAAAACTAATGTTTTTAGTTGAATTAAGCGTAAAATTTCTCTTCTTAACTTGAAATCCGGTATCCTATTCTTCTGTCAAAAAGCTATATCCAATAATGATTTCATATATTAATTTCCTATTTCTAAGAGTGACACTCAAGAGAAATACAAATAGAAAATGCTAGGAATTTGAGGAACGAACAAAAGCAGTTACAACACAGACACAAGCTTCTACTACGATTCACGCAACATCCACTGAAATGCGAAGTAAGCAAAGGGAAAGTATAATTTTGAACGGCTGTGCTCA
The DNA here is from genome assembly GCA_013235015.1 of Araneus ventricosus. Lineage (NCBI taxonomy): Eukaryota > Metazoa > Arthropoda > Arachnida > Araneae > Araneidae > Araneus > Araneus ventricosus. The sequence continues at coordinate 42,351 of BGPR01007220.1, read as the reverse complement.
TGCGCCGGTTGTCATGGTTGGTGTCGGAGACAGGGGAAAGGTGATTCACACCGGAAAGTCAGTTTACATCCAGCATTCATCCGTGATTGTGCACGTGTTTTAGTTCTTATAATGGCTCCAAGAAGTTCAGTGATTTCTCCAGACGACTTTTGTTTTATTTGTGGTGAATGCACTGTTAAAAGTTAAGAAAGATACATAAGTGTTTTTGTGAAGAAAGTTTATTTTGCTTACTTCAATTTGAAACTTGGGGATCAAGACAAAGCATGGGCTCCTCACAAGGTGTGTAGAAGATGTGAGGAAGATCTTCTTTTGTGGTTGAACCCTCTCATACCTATCCAGGCGGTTTCGGGCGGCCTACAGGTTTCGCTTAACGCCTAAGACGGCCGGGTTGAGGCCCTTGTCTTCTTTTGAGAGGTGGTCGGGTAGATAGATGGCTTCATTGATAAGAGTGCTAGGGGGTCCTTGTTGAGGTCTTTTTTACAGCTTGTTTCAGTCAGAGCCACCTGGGTTCCACACTCGCGGAAAAACCGCGAGGAAATCAAGCTTCATTACCTTGAACAGAGGGGGAGTGTTATGGTGGGGTAAAGACCGCACCGAATGGAAGAGTCCACTTCAATACAGCATCCTTTCCAAAAAGCCCGGTTTTAAAGGAGCTGGGAGGAAAATGCCCCCTCGGAATTAAAAAGTTAATGGTAAGAAAAATACATTTCGTTCTTGATGTGACGTGAACAGCAGAACCGCATTACTGACTGCTATTTCTGTTTGGTAGATGTAAGAGGCTTTAATACTAAAAATAAAATGAACGTATTTACCCAAACTTTAGTTCAGCTATTCGTCTAGTGCCTCATACCTTAGAAAACCAGTTCCACACCCACCTTCAAGTTTGGATGATATCCGGATCCGGAGTGTTCTGAGGATGGAGACACATTACCTCACCAGGATGAATCTAGTTGAGATTTTTCTTTTGATGAGGGACCCCAACCATTTTCTCAGAGCGAGCTTAATGATCTAGTTAGAGATTTAAGACTTTCTAAAGATGGAGTTTAATTGCTAGGGTCAAGACTGAAAAATCAAAATCTACTTACACCTGGAGCTTCATTCTCCTGGCATAGGCACCGACAGAAGAAATTCACTCAGTTTTTTTTCCAAAGAGGGAAATATCGTTCTACGTAATGATGCTGAAGGGCTAATGAAGTGTTTTGACATAGAATATGATCCATCTGAGTGTCGCCTATTCATAGAGTCGTCTGAAACAAGCCTCCAAGCAGTTTTGCTGCATAATAGTAATTCATTTGCATCGCTTCATTTAGGACACTCGGTGCTTTTGGAAGAAAATTATAATGATTTGTCTATGATTCTTGAGAAAATCAAATATCAAGAACATCGTTGGATGGTTTGTGGATACTTCAAAATACTAACCATGTTGTTGGGTCATCAGAAAGGTTACACAAAATATCCCTGCTTCCTATGCTTTTGGGACAATCGAGCCAGAGACTTCTATCGATCTGCCTTAACACCCGGCGAAAAAATGTCATAAATGCAACCTTGGTTCCACCTGAAAAGGTTTTATTACCACCTCTTTACATAAAATTAGGGCTTATGAAGCAGTTCATTAAATCACTGCCTAAAGATGTGGAATGTTTCAGATATCTGTGTTCCAAGTTCCCAAAACTGTCAGAAGCCAAGTTGAAAGAGGAAGGTTTTACTGGCCCCCCGACATATGAAAACTGTTATCCGATTCCATCTTTTAAGAAACAATGGGGGACAAAGAAAAAGAAGCTTTTGACGCTTTTAAGGATGTGGTGCGCAGGATTTTCGGGAATACTAAGGACCCTCTCTACAAAACCATTGTACAACGCATGTTGACAGCGTATGAAGCTCAAGGATGCAAGATGAGCTTAAAAGTCCATTTCCTACACTCCCATATTGACTGTTTTCCAGAAAACTTAGGAGTCTATAGTGAAGAGCAGGGTGAAAGATTTCACCAGGATGTCCATGATATCGAGAGACGATACCAAGGAAGATGGCACGGCGACATGCTAGCTGATTACTGTTGGATGCTCAGGCGGGAAACAGAAGATGGAAAGCGAAAGCGTCTTTGGAGGAGCGTCAAAGAGATGAAGAAAAGATTTCACAGCCAAAAAGAGTAAACATGTAGTGTTAAATATATCATGAAGCAATATTTTTTTTTGTTTTTTTCCAATAGAATAAGAAAAATTATGCATAGTTAATTGTAATAAAATATTGATTTTTGTCATCGCAGTTGTGCTTTTTTAATGTAAACTCCCCATGTTTTGCAAAAAAACTGTACGTGATGGAGAGAAATGGAGGTCATTTTTGTGTATTCAGCACTCTAAAAAATATAAAATTTAGCAACAATGTCCCATGCATCTGATTTTTTTTTGCAGACCTGTGGGAATGTGGAAATTTGGCTACAGTAATCCCCAGAAAGGGAAAAGTAGAAAAATCATCCCCACCCTCGAAGGGATTCATCTTCAGATTCCTGTTGACCCTACCCCCGAGCTGGTGTAGAATTTGATCCGACTATAAGCTATGTGATGTTTCTACTTTTATATAAGTATGTCGTAGTGGTGTATGTGTGTGTTAATAAATCATAAAAAGACAATCTGGATTATATTTTGGAAATGGACGTAAAACCACACACATGAGAAATCCACTACATTTTGGTAATTTGTGTCAGATTAATAATGCACAAAGTGATTTTTACTTAAATATATTCGAGACTTTGGCTGCAGTTTGAAGATTATTTGATAGTGTGATTACTTTTCCCTAAAAGTAACGGCAGAGAAACAATTTCATATTTTCTATGAAAAATTTAAAACATTGAATTACATATTGACATTGCATTAACAGAAACTTCGTTGTAAAAAAAATTTAAACAAACATGATTGTTGAATTAAAAAAAATTCTCTATCATTTTCTATGCTTAAACATATATTTTAGACTCTACTGTGATTATTGACCTTTATTATAGAGATTGTCCGATTGAATTGTTTACTATATATTCAGTGTAAAATTATAAATGCATTCAAGTTCAAGATGCATGAAACCGAGCATTTTTTTTGCTGCACATTTTCTATAATAAACATTAAATTATTACAAATATCTCACATATCGCAAAACAATTTCATAGGATTAAATTTGAAGTAACTAATTTTGTAATTCTATAACCTCCATATAAACAAAATTTGTTTTCTTCAAAATGAATCATAATTTTCTGCAAATTTAATTGAAAAAAGCAATGAATGTTCTACAAGTATAAGAAATGCATTTTTTATCAAATAACCTACAATTTACATTAAAAAAAGAGAAATAATTTAATTTTTAAACAAGGAATTCTTACAAGAAAGTAATGATTTATTACATTAAACATTCTATATCATGCACGAATTCGGAAAAGCGTAGAAGGAATCCAGACAGATCTTCAGCAGGATTCAAGAAAGAAAGGGAAAACTTTCTTTTGTCGCAATAAAACTTTGCTGCCATATAAAACAAGTCATTTCAAAACATTTTATTGATTTAACTCCAATAAACAGACGTTTCTACGTTTCTATATAAGATTTTATTATTTTCTATCCCATGTTGCAATTTCCTGAAACTTGTTATTTTTCTAACGAATTTTTTCGTCAGAGTAGTTTTAAAGTCTTTGTTTCAAGCGTAAATTTATAAGTATGCACAAATAGAATTAATTTCCTGTAAAATGTGATATATGCAACCTGTTCAAGAAATCGGAAATTCCTTATTGGAAGGTCGATCAATTTTTTTATCTCAATTAAATTCCTGTTATTAGAAAAAAATTTGATTTCTCTTCTCAACAGTGTGGTATTCATTAGATTACAGTACTATTTAAAAAATCTCGAGGATTATTTATTTCAGATTTCATAATTTTGTGGTCAGAGAAATTTAAAAAAATGAGATGAAGTAAAATTAATAATATTTCCTAAAAATTTTAAAATTTGCTTGAAGTGATAACTTTAAATATTTACAGTTGTGTGATGGACATTTTATATTTTAGAGTCCTTCACAACCTCTCTATTTTTAGTGGGATTAAAACCATCGACAATTTGTGATGAAATCCATATTAAAATGCTTCATTTGCTATTTGCTTTTGTTTGCCATGCTTGAAATCACCAATATTTTTCGTAAAACAATAAAATATTTCAGAAAGAAGCATCCATTCATTGTTTCTTGAAACCATTATAACGCATCTTAGACAAAGATTATATTACCAGTTCGACTATTAATAGCCACCGGAAAGAATAGTCTCTGTCTCTCATTGTATTTTCTCCTTTTTGTGATCTGTTTGAAAAATAAAAGAAAACCTAATTCCAAATATAAATAATTTCCGTATTTAATTTGACAAACTTTTGTTTTCAAGGTGAACCTCACCGTCTGGATTGCACATTAATTGGGTTACTGAACCATACTGAATTGGCATTTATATAAACTATATTTTTCTAGTTTTTTTCAGAACATTTTCAATTTTAACATAATTACACAAGGCAATCGGAACCAATTTTGAATATATTTATTGGTTTCAAAAATTGATTAACATGTCATAAAAGCATTTCATTTGATATTACTGAGAATTACTTTTTTAAACATTTTAATATAGAAATGTAACAGCTGATGAAATTTACAAATTTCTGTGGAAACCACTTATATCTATTTTGAAGAGTTAATAAAGTGACAAGCAATTTAGCTAAGACGGCTGAAACATAAAACTGTATGCTGTACTGACAATATCTTTTAATTTTATTGTATTAATATATAAAATTCAGTTGCATAATCACAGGATATTTCAAGTATCTTGATAAAATTGATGTAAACAAGAGGAAATGATGCAACTCAGGGCTTGCAAGATGTTAGTTCTTTGATTTGGAACTCTTATAAGATTTGTTATATATTTCTACATCTAATAAAGTATCCAGTTTAATCAAAATGACGACGACAAATATTCCTTAATTTCAAAGACGCTGTGAACTTTGCGGGAAATATTACGAGATATTATTAATCTTAATAAGAAGCCAAGATGACTGTCTGAATTGTGATGAGAACCAGCATTATAAATAGCTTCAAGCTAAAGAGACTGAAATTATAAATGTATGCTTTTAATGATGTTACTTATTAACGCAGACATGCATTTTATCATTTAGGGAGACATAGAAAATTCTGTGACTGTAGAAAAATCTAGAATGAAATATAGAAATCTTAAATGCATGCGATAATGGACTATGAGTTGACCAATTGAACAAAACACATACATGCAATATATGAGCTAAAATATTTTGTTCTCATAATTGTTAGTTAAACTACAAAGAATTCCATTAAGTCATCTGAAAAATCTAATACAAAAGTTTTACAAATTGTTAAGATAAAAAATATGTAAATTTTGATAAGGGATTTATCCTACCAAGTTTCATTTGCTTTAAATTTTGTTTATCATAGACGGTATGTTTTATTACAATATAGCAGAGTTTGTAACAATTGATAACAGGTATGAACATCCATTTTTAGAATATGTGTAGTAATATTGTCAAGAGACGGAAAAGCGGAACTAGGAAAATAATGTCTTCATTCGACTCTGATAAAATTAAAATAAGTATAATATTATGGAATCTCAATATTCTTTGTATATCCCTCCTTGCACCAAAAGAATCTGAAAGATTTCTTTTTCAAACAGAATATTTCCAAGAAATTTACTACCGCATATTCTTCCGAGAAAATTCTCTGGGACATTTTCAATACAATCTTTATTTGATCCCTTGAGATGTTCAGATAGAGTTTGGATTAGGCCGTTAATCCTATACATCAAGGAAATGTTTCAGACGTTTCCCAGGATAGTCATTCGCTTAACATATCGATGCATTTTATTAACTTTATCAGTTTGTTTAACTAGTAAAATAATTAGGTATAAATTGAGCTGTATACAGTATTATTTGCTGTTATGTTATTTAGAATACCATCTATAGATTCGAATTATTATAAAAGAAATTTAATCCTTAGAAATACCTTTCGCAGTTCAAAGAAATATATAGGAATAATATAGAGTTTAGTTTCTTCTTCTAGAAAACGCATGCTTCTCAAATAATAATTTACGCGAACGGTAAAGAATTTGCTTTTATTTTTACAACAGAAAGAGTTTATAAATATACTTGATATCATCACTGGTGCATCAATAAGTAATAAGGCTCTTTTAAATATATATGCGATTAAATCTAAGTGATGATTTAAGGAGCAAATTCAATCAAATATCTAATATTTTGTCTAGAAATAGATATCATTCTAATTATATCACTTAACATTTGATATTCCTTACTGTTCGTATTGTATATACGAATAAAATAACAATTACTCTGCAGCCTAAATTCTACTCACGATAAACTAAAAGTGCTATTATAAATGTCGAAAAGTAATTAGCTCGTATTAATGCTTTTATAAAGTGCAGTATTTTATCGTTTCCCTCTACACAACAAGACAAACTCTTTTCTACGTCCATGCAAGTAAAGATACATTAGATTACTAACCAAATTTGAAAAAGTACAATTTATAGAAAAAATATTTTAACTCCAAATAAATCATTTACATCTTGTCCAACTTCACGCATAATTTATAGCTTCAGATATCATTTGGGCATAAGAAAGAGTGAAACGCCGCTCTGACTTCTGTTAAGACTGGAAAACCTGAGAAATAATACATCCCAAGATAAATAATGTAGAAAATAATTAAATTATAAAACTTTTGTCGGTATAATAATAAAGCTATGTTTTTATATTCTTTTTATTTAAATGTATTTTTTGCATCGTCTCGATATTTAATTTTTATAGTTAGATACTTAAATACACGTATTTTTGTCCATATAATTGTATTTTCTCAGTGCTGCGAAAACCTTCCTCTGATAAACTGAAAATCTTTCTCACTTTTGGAAACGTATTTTTTAGAAGCCATCGTGTTACTATGAAAAAAGTATTTCCTTTTTTCGGCAGCAATATTTCGGCCACCAAAATAATAGACACATTTGCTAATCCAATTTAACAACTATTACAATTTGAGACTAACTACTAATCAAATTTTAAAGCCGAGGCTATCAATGAAACTTTATTCAATATATTACCCGCAGCTTTAAATTAAATTGTATAAGGAACTTTTCTTTCAAAATCATCTTATCTAATTTAATTTCTGTTACGTTACTGAAACCAGCAATGATTAGTTCACGCCTCAAGAATTCATGAAAACAGGACTATTTCAAGCGACAGATTTTAAATGATTCTTCTCGACAACCTGTGTAACTACTCCTCCCCTTTCTTCGAAGAATTTTACCCTTCCTAAACCAAAACTCAACACACTCCTCTCCAAACGGGTAAGTGTAAATGGGTCCATTTGAGCATGCAACATTGTTAACAAAGATCGCTCAACCCATCAGAAAGCAATCGGTTAGCAAGTGGTTAGAAAGAGGTCCTTTCTTAATATTTGCATTTACTGAATAATTAAATTTGTGGGAGGAACAAACGAGACTCATTTCTGATTTTATGCACTGCTGAGACGAAATGAACAGAATGGTCTGAGCAGAACATGAAATGAAATATTAATGACATAGTTGCATACTGCATTGATTTTTCCTACTACTAATATAAATTACAAATTTATAATTGATTCGAGAAGGAGATAAATATTGTCAATGTCAATAAAAATAGCTATCGTTCCTAGTTTCAAGATTTGAATTGTACTAACCTAAATTTTTGAAAGTTTTTAATTTTCCAGTTTTTACCTCTCTTGATTCAAACAAATTTTATTCAGCATGCCAATTTTCATTATAAGTAATAACCGCTTAACATATAATATATAAACCGTTGAAAAAAAACACAGATGAACAATCGATAAATTTTTACTGGAGTCTTGATTTCTGAAATCATAAGGTAACCTCTATAGGAGCTACCCTCAGCCTGCCTTAGCATACGGGGTCTCTGATTGACAGCCGCTGCATTAGCTTGATTACTGTGGCCGGAGCCCAACTAGTCACTGCCCAATTCCTTTTGAAAAAGGAACATACTATCATTTGTGGCAGGTAACTCAACCCCCACATTGCTATACCACCAGGGGAAGCGACTGCTTATTTCACTGGCTTAATTGTAATGAAGACACGTTTTTTTCAATTAAAATTCTCTGTAGTGCCTATAAGAAGTTCCTATTTCCATAAAATTATATTTTTCTATAAATTAAATTTGTAAGGAAGACTTTTCTTAGGAGAGAGTGAGGGGAATCGAAACGATATAAAACTCTTAAATTGTGTTTAGATAGAAAATACCTCAATTACAATAAAGAGTTAAATATAACATTATATTTTTCTAATCTTATTTTACTGTATACTGTCAAGTTTTATTCAGCTTAAATCTGCTTTATTCACAAAGTTTTAAATTACAACCAAATGTAAGAACATATAACGGTTGACCAACGAACAGAGGTATATATTTTTTGAGTAAGACAGGTATTATATATCTTAAATTTTGCAAGAGAAAAAATTGAGCTGGAAAGTAATTTCAACTCATTTGACTCTGATAAAGTTAAAATCAAATCCTGACATTATGCCATCGGATGAAATATGCAGTATATTCTCAATGTCTTTCTTCATATAGAAAGAATCTCAAAAGAAAAATTTGCAGAAAAGATAATATTTCTAGAAATTATCTAACGGATATTCTGACAAGAATTTTCTTTTATAATTTGCATAAAAACATTTCTTTGGTCCCTTGAGATATGGATAAAAAACATGGAATCTGAGTTTCTATCCCAGATGTTAGATATGTGATTTATGTGGTTTTCGGACAGTTATTTGTACAAAATATCGATACATTTAACAATCCACGGTAATTTATTTTTTTAGTTAAATATTTCGGGAAATGTTAATATAATATTATTTGAAGATAATCATTTTTAATATATCTGTGAAAAAAACTCTTTTCATAACCATGTCTTGTAAATCTCTTGAACAAACAGAATTATATGAGGAGAATATTAAGATATTTATTAAAATATGTCTCACTATAATATGTCTCTTTTTCTCGAAACACTCAAAAGCATGTTTGAGGGTGAGATTTACTTTGTTTGTATGAATTAATAACATTGTCACGATTTGATGTATTTCATCAGAAGGTTCAAAACTTAATTTTTCAGCACATTAGGGATACATAAACACATCAATAACTGCTGTGATTACGCTAAAAGTTCCATAAACTAATCTCAAAACTGTTACTTCCCTTATAATTTAATTTTAAGCTATTTGATTCGATTACATACAAAACGCTTGGCTCTTTCTTCAAATATTTCAACATGTCACGTTCCATCGTTTGTCTTCACACCACTGAATAATAAAAAAATAATCGTTATAAAATCTGCGTTGCTAGTGAAATAGTAAGATACAATTTTATTTCTTTATGAAATAAAAATCAAAACATCCATTGTAAAAGCCATAAATTTACGTTGATTCCAGAACAAAAGACAGCAAACAAACTAGGTCAGCACCACACAATAACCCTCTAAGAGTTTGAACCGTATTTTTCCGGTTTTCCTGCTCAGCACAAAAGCAGATAATTCATGTTTACGTGTATAATTTCTTAAGCTACCATCTACAAAATTTTCTTAAGATTTCAGAGACTTATTAAACGCAATAAAGATCCAGTTATTTGCTTTAAAATTTATTTTTTAAGATAGTGAAACTATTAGATCAAAATAATTGAACAAAAATATTTTAATAATTTAAAAAATGTGTCACCGAATTAAATTAATCTTTAGTTAATTAGGAGGTAATTAATTATGAATAATAAATTCAACTTAAAATAGATAAATAGAAATGAATTTCTTTTTAATGGAATGTTTTTAATTAGGAATAACGAACGTTTTTTCTAAACTGTAAATTTACGCTCATTACTTTCAAATTAAACTTAAATTATGGAAATAAATTCCGAAATTACCTTACACAAAACATTTTATTTTATGCTGTATTTCCTCCTTCGTGAAACATGAAAATTCATTTTTCCCGAGAAAAAAATTATATTTACAAAAATAATATAATAAGCATGAGGGCAATGTAAAAGTGCAAAAATAAAAATCTTAGCTTTGTGATCTGAGTGTCCTCGGCTTATGATTAAGCACCTCGAAACAAATAACGATAAATCTACCTAATTATTTAAAATTCTAACAAAAGTCTTTTTTCACTGCCCTGCACAGGTTTAACCCTTATGACCTTCAAAGTCATAATTATCATTTTAATCGGGGAGAAAAAAGCCGATTACAATCTTTTTGAATTCTCTCACGACCCGATTATTAATGATACGCAGTGGGAAAAAACTAAAGTTTTAACAGTTAAGTAAACAGCATGACAAACTAAAGCTTTTCAAACAAATCAAGAATACTTTGTATTTCCAAAGAGGGAACTAGCTTCAGCATTATTTATATTTAAGAAAAGTACACTGCATGTACCTTCTTTTGAATGCAATTTAGGAATGTAGGGGTGAATCCATCGTTATATCTAATTACGAATATTAAACGTTTCATATCTAATATTTGGGCACATAAATCATAATTCAATTCTATCATTTCCCTTATAGGCGGTTGAGTTTTTTCACAATTCTTTTCCTTAGGTGATGGTCTAGAATTTATTTTGTAAATATAGAGAAAAGAAAGCATCTTTTAGCATTTGTATTTTAGTTGAGTTACATTTTAAGGGCTTTTGTGTTGTGGTTTTGCCACACGAATAGCCCGCCCTAATAGCACAAAATGCCCTACAATATTGTTAGGATATCTTCTCGATATTGTGCGGCATTCGGAATACCGAACAACACCGTGGAGACATCGTACAATATCTTGTGCTAATAGGGCGCATTTGATGCTACTGTATTCAACGTTGTAAGAATATTAGTCTATTTAAAGTATTACAAATATCATTATTTTTGAGGATTGTATTTTTATTCTATATTTGTTATTTAATTGTATTTATTGTAATTTATTATTAATTTTTATTTCTTATTCTATTGTTGTTATTGTCATTTTGTGTTCTATTGTATTGGTTATGATTATATTGATTGTATTTGTATTTCTGTATTTGTTAATTGTTTATACAATGTATAACTTTTCTTTGAACTCTTCCTCGCCGACAGTTAAAATGACTCATAAGAGTGAGGGGTTCGGCGTGGGTAATAAATAAATAAATAAATATATTTCGTATAATTAAAGCTTTTCGGTTTGTTGATTTTTCGCATTAATAATCTTTGGGAAACTTTAGCGGCATTATAAACAGCTCTAATTTACAATGTTATTTTACGACCGAGGTTTTTTGATGGCATCCTTTATTCATATTAAAATTAGCCTATAAATGGTATCCCCACTTGTTCTCAAAACGGACTACAAATCTCATCTTCCAGTGAAAGGAAGAGAAGTAAGGCATTTATCTTATTTTCAGCAAAAATCTTCGTTTTAATATGGTGCTTGTGATTTCTCCTGTTTCCTATACTTAAAAAATGAAAGAAAGAAATATATAGTCATAATGAATTTCCAATCTGTTAATGAGATTTGCAGCAAAAATAGTACAGAATTTATTTCCATGTCATTTGAAAAATCAATAAATTTAATGCAAAATAAAAAGAAAATCCAACCTAATTACAAATAGATGTTTACTTGTATACGTACTTACACAAATATTTTAAATTATTTTATTAGGGAATTAAATATATTGTAATAAATATCTCAAGGGTTGTACTGAAAATATTTTAAACGTTCACGTAATATTTTTTTTCTTATTTTTTGACTTACGTCGTTCAAATAACACAGAATTGAAGAGAAATGTTCCCTCCAAAATAACATCATTTTCATTGAACGTAACTATTGGATTTCAAATAGAAGCAACGTACCCTCAGAATTTTTCAGACGAAGGAAAGAAGCAGATACTCTAACATCCGCAGAAGGTTGAGTACGATGCTTACGGAGATGACACCAATGAAAAGAGTAAAGCGCATAGATAGATGAAGTTTAAAGTAGGGAAAACTAGTGTTAAAGACAAACCATGCATTGACAGACCGTCAGTTACGACCATTGGCATAAATAGTGGGCGAATCGATTCAAGGTGGCAACAATACCATGCAGAAAATAGTGCAAGACTACGGCATCGAAAAGCAACGGCATAGTGAGTAATTTGGTAGTTTACACCCGATTTGAAAGAGAAACATATGGAATTCTGCTGGTGGAAGAATTTGAAGTCAACAAGCAGAAGAATTTCTCGATTTGGTGAAAGGAATAAACCAGGACTTACCTTTTTTATACAGAAAATGAAAGAAAAAAATGCTCACTCCTCTTTTTCAAGGTTAAAAGCGTTTAGGAGTGAGCGAACAGCAAATAAATTCACGATGACAATTTATAGGGGGTGTAAATGGTGTCAATCTTCTTTATTTTCTTCAAATTAATCGTGCAATTACCAACTAGTGGTACATTAAGACAATTCAGAAGAATGGAAAAGCCGTAAGGATGAAAAGATCTGTCATGAAGCTCATAAGGTTACAAACTCACCAAAATGCAGGATCATGTGTATATTTGCATTTTTAACAGCACATCAGATGATTGTCAAATTAGGTTAGTATACGTTCCCCCATCCACTGTACTGCCCGATGTGATTCCCTCGTACCCGATGTGATTCCCTCGTACCCGATGTGATTCCTTCGTTCAAATCAATGAATTGCATTCTTCAGGTACAATGTTGTGATGAAGATGATGGGGTGAATGCGTGCAACAGTGTAGACCTAATTTTTTCTAAAGAATGTTAGAGATAGGTTCTATGTTGGTGTAAATGAATCACTTGTGAAGGAGTTATATTTATTAGTGGCTCTGAATTATCAGAAATTTGTTGTGTAAACATGTGGTACTTGATTAGCGTATGACATTTAATAAAAAAAGATCAACTTTTACTTTCGGTACGCATTTGTGAGTGCAAATGCAGACCAACTATTTTCACCAAACCCTTCTTAATAACAAATTAAAATCTAAAATATACGTAATCACACATGGAAGTTGGAGAGCATATAGAAAGAGGGGAATTATTTAGAGACGTAAACAAATTTGGTAAGACAACTAGGTATTCTTGTTCCCTAAAATCGATACTATCTTAAGTTGGATATAGTGGTCAAAAAATAAAATCCACATGTGTTTTTGTTTAATAAAAATATAGTTGGTGCTTAATTGTCTTCACATCATCTAGCTTATCATGTTCAAGAGAGTTCTTTATTCTTTTATATTATCAATAGTGCAATTAATCTCTCAAAGAAAAGTGACAACGCCATTGTGAATACATAAAAAAATCTTACAAAGTCCCTTTAGGAAAAAAAACGCGGAATTCTTGCTAAAATCAGACATTAATGGTACGTGTTACAAAATTCGTCTGCGATATTTTGTTGAAATAAAAATCTTTCACTGAAAATATTATGATGAACCCACGTAATATTACCACAGAAGCCAACTGTTTCACTATATTACACAATTTTCACAAGATTGATATGATTTGTATGAATAGATTTTCTGTATTAGAAGCTCTACCTAAATTAAAATGGTTATAGTTTTTTATATGTTCTCAGACTCTGAATTCAATTTGCATCAGAGATGCGGCACGAAATGCCAATGAAACTGTTTATCATCTGTGGATGTCTCAATCCTCATCAATAAACTCGAAGACATCGAATTTTGACACACCTTAACAAAACTTCGAAGAAGGTTGCTCTCATCTTTCAAAATGTTTTTTCCTTTTTCAGATTTTGAAGGAGTTTAATGTGTATCATAATATATTTCGAAACTGTAAAAGATCGAAACGATCCTCTGAAAATTACTGATTTAGGTTTCTTTCAAATGGATTATTTTATACAGAGGTATCCGTTTCAATATGTTGTAATTATATACGAAATAATTAAATACGTTAGTTTATTATAAGTTAAATGTTATACGTTATAATTAAATAATCATATCATTATCAGTTGTAAATCATGAAACCAATTATCTTTGAAACAATAATCTTTTTAAACACCTGTTTTAGACTTTAGAATATCCATTTAAAATCACTTAAAAATCTATAAATGGACAGTAAAAGCTTGTTATATGATTATTTAAAAAAATCGGAAATGCTATTAAAAAATAAAAATATTCATATATAATTCGTTTTGTAAATGGCTACTAATGTTAAATATTTAAGCAGAAATATAGTCGAGAATTTATTGAGAATACTTTAATAACGGTAATATAAACTGAATATTGATAAATGTGAACATCTAATTTTTTCATTACATTCTTTAAATTCATTATGTTGAACACGTATTCTGTTTTAAATTGAAATTTTTAGTCCAAATTCGGTATTTATGACTGTCAGTATTTAGTTGAAAAGAAAAAATGAATAAATAGAATTTGCCAAATATAATTTACCACATCTTTACTTTTTCAATAAAGCTCAAACCTTCAAGAAGAAATCTCAAATGGATTCACTTTAGACATCGAAATAAAGAAAATGTTTTTTCAATGTTTAAATAAATGAAAAATGTTAAACAATGTATACTTCTCAAGATAGCATTAACCTACAGACGTGTTGTACAAACACAACTCCTGAATTTACGCAGGCATTTTCCGGAACTTTCTGGGCGCCATTTTTAAGCGCTATAAACGTAATATTTGTGATGGATGGTTCATAGTGCTTCTTCTTCTTCCCAAGGCAGCCACTCAATTCAGCTTTTCTGGGTTCATCTATCACTTCCTGCATTCTTCGCTGTTGTACTTTTGCTAAAAATAAGGATCATAGACTTACAAAAGCAATAGAATGCCCTCCAATACGCTTAAGACGTTTCACTAAGATTGAAGCTTCTCTAGGAAAATATATTCTGATATTGATAAATTTGCTGTCAAACAATTTAAGGCTACATTCTCTTTCTAATTTATAAAGTAAAATTTCAAGTAATCAAAAACGATTTGTTATATACACATTAATTCCTTATTTATTTCAAAGTTGATCGATTTTCATTATCATTTCATACTTGTAAATTAATCGAATATAACACTGCACTGCAAAAAAAATTAAAATTTCGAGCCCTGATACCATTCCTTCTGATTCTTATGTAAAATGATATCCTAAATCCAAATATGACACCCATTTTGCCCCATCACACCCCCCCCCCCCCGGCCCCCCCCCCCCCCCTATTTGTAACTCTGTTTGATAATTTTATGCCCATGAACTTGATTTGGAGGGGATGAATCATTATTTTAACCATTAAATGTCTTCTGAGGGGCTAGAGAGGTGGAAAGTTATAAAATATGAACATTTGTGGCAGGGGGAAGATTTGGGTGGGGATTTGTCCCCTTAAATTTAAAAAAAATCAATAAAAATGACCGGTTTTTCTGGTTTGTTTTCGCAATTTTTTCACTTATTTTCTACATATTCCAGCTTCCAGCCCCCCTTTTCCTCACCCAAATACCCCATATAATAAAAATATATAACAAAAAGTTTGGCTAAAAGCGGGTGAGGGGGAGAGGTCCCGAAGCCCTGACAAAAAAGTTTGGAAGATTCATTGTACAACGTTGCCGCTCTTTATTTTTATCACCATTCAGTAATTTTATGACCATGAATTTGATTTGGAGAGGGGAAAGGATTATTTAACACTTAAATTTAAAAAATAAGAATATAATATATAATAATATGTAATAATAAATAAGATAATATAAATGTAATTAATGTAATTTATAATATATTACCTTCATCTGGTGCTTGCTTTCCTCTTGTACCATGAAGTTGAAGTTTTCGTACCAAAGACCACCAGTATTCTGCCAACATGCTCGCATTTTTGAATGCAAGCCATGCTCGTTTTTCTTTGCGATTCAGGTGTTTCATAAGCGTTGAATCTTTAAACAGTTGTCTAATCTGGGGGCCCACGGAAATTCCTTCCTTAATTTTAGCCTCACTAAGACGAGGAAATTTAGTTTTCAAAAAGTTAATTCCATCACCTGTCTTATCCATTGCTTTCACAAACTGTTTGATCAATCCGAGTTTGATGTGCAAAAGCGACAACGTTGTACAGTGAATCTTCAAAATTTATTTTTATATATTAATTTTATTTATTATATATTATATTTTTATTTTTAAATTTAAGTGTTAAAATAATCCTTTCCCCACCTCCAAATCAAATTCATAGCCAAAAAATTACATAACGGTGATAAAAATAAAGAGCAGCAACGTTGTACAGTGAATCTTCCAAACTTTCTTGTCAGGGCTTCGGGACCTCTTCCCCCTCACCGGCTTTTAGCCAAAATTGTTGCTATATATTTTTATTATTTGGGGTGTTTGGGTGAGGAAAAGTTGGGGCTGGAATATGTAGAAAATAAGAGAAAAAATTGCGAAAACCTGTCATTTTTATTGATTTTTTTAAATTTAAGGGACAAATCCCTCCCAAATCTCCCCCCTCGATACAAATGTTCCTATTTTAGAACTTTTCACCTCTGTAGCCCCTCAGAAGACATTTAACGATAAAAATAATAGTTTCCCCCTCCAAATCAAATTCATGGCCATAAAATTACCGGACAGTGACAAAAATGGGGGGGGGGGCGGCCCGAGAAAACGGGGGGTGATGGGGCAAAATGGGGGTCATATTCGGATACAGGGGTATTCATTTTACATAAGGATTTGCAGGAATGGTGGCGGGGCCGATTTTCATGCAGCGCAGTGTAATTATAAATCTGGCGGCATAATGCATATTCATATGATTTAAACTTCCTTCGATGATGCCATGTATTTTTCCATGAAAATTTCATCGATAAATCCTTTGTTCACTACTTTTCACTGGAAAGAAAATTAATATTTTACATTTGGAACACTGCATATTTACAATTTATTTAACCATGTTCTACATAAAAACAATAATTTAATTGATGTTAAATAAGGCAAACCAATATTAATTTTTTCTTACTCATCTGTAATGGTAATCACCATCTGTTATCTTTTTGGCTGATGGTGTACTTTTTTAAATAATATTATGTTAGGAAAACTTATATTTGCTGTTGAATAATTTTATTACAGATTTTATACTTATAGAAAATGGCATGGACGTATTAACGAAATGGAAAAAATATTAAAATAGAGAAACTAACACATGCATACTTTGAAATTACGAATAAAAATTAATTCTACAACTAAATAAATGTATTTGGATTGCAAGAACTAAATTAAAATAAAAAACTAAAAAATTTAGAAAAGGAAATTACTGAAAATTAAAAAGTGCACCATTATAATATTCCTTGCTCTGAGATAAACAAAAGACAGAATGAAAAATGTTTAACGCCTAATATAAAAATATATAGCCATTTCCAGGTTTAACGGTGATCAAAAGTATTGAAAAATTTGTATTTATCTATGTATTGTTTATATTATTCATTCGGTTTATTTATAAAACAATGAATCTCCCTATCAGTTTGCTACACATAAACTTAGTACGCTGTAAAAATTTGACATAGCTTCTGTTTTATTAATCAGAAATTTTGAAATCGCATATATGTTTTAAGGAGAAATCCTGAGCAGATAATAAACAAAAATATTGCAATTCCACGCAGCAATTATACATAATACTTTATCTATGGAAACAAAATTAATTTTACCCTAATCTGTCTTCAATTAGTTTGACGAAATAAAACTAATCATTGATACTTTTATCGATCAGAATTTTCACATATTCCTCCAACAGTGCTGTCTGCATTAGACCTCTCTCTCTCTGCTTGATTTCTGTTCTTTCTAAAAGATATTATCACTCCTTAACAAATTGCTTTACAGTCATTTTGAGTATGGTGTAACACATGACAGAGTTTGATGGTATTTATTTTGGTCGCAGATACAAGTTCATTACGATTTATATCACAAAACAATTGAAATAATTCAAAATGCAGAGAAAAAATATCAATTTTATCATCTCAATTCATTCACAGGATGCTTATAACTTCAAAGAAATATAATATACTGCGTCCATTTGTTTCGCATTTGGCATATTGTTGTAATCTACTTTAGAAACTGGTTAATGCTCGATTTCGATGAAAGTTCATTCGGTATGTGAATTTTTTCAAACGGGGTACGTAATATTGACTTTAAAACAGTAGAAAATATTTATTTTCAGTAGCAAGTAACTTAATTGTTTTGCAATAATTTTTCTGTATAGTCTTTAGATAAATACTTGAAGCATTAGCAGAGATTATGTTCTTAAGATTGTGGGAGTCGTTTAGGGGTTAGGTAATTAGTCCTAACTAGTGTAACAGTTAGTTATCTAAGCATTACGGCACACACACATAGTTTGCGCAAAACTTTCAAAATTAGAACAAAAGGAAAGAAGAGCATGGTTGATGCTATGGAGCACGTGCCATCGCTTGATCTCAACTTTTGTGATGCCGTCAAAGGCTTCAGAAGGCGCTGTCTCTGACGTTAGTCGCAGTCAGTTATGGTTACCGTTACAAGAGCAACTACAGACCCCCTCACCTATGGCTCTGCAGACGTCCCGGCAAAGAAACAGGACTAGAAGATTTGGGAAATCTTATAGTAGTCTGTGCTTTAGTTTGTCGCCTTTTATTTTTCTGGGTTAGGGGTATGTGTTTAGGGTCTATGTGGAGTTTACGGTACCCACTTACTTCGTTCCTCTTAGTGTTAGATTGCAAATATTGCATCAACAGCATTTTTTTCGGCTTTGTCAGTATTTTTAATTATTTTAATTCTTCGCCACTAAAGTTTCTTTCTTTTCTTGTGGCAAATTTTGAAATTCAAACGTTAATTTTAGCCGTTTCATTTAATTTCTAAATTTTACTTAATTATTTACTTTGTTTTCAATTTAATTATTATTTGTCTTAACTTTTGTTGTTGTTTCCATTAAGGTTTTAACTTTATTAATTTTTAAATTCAAATTTTGCTACGGGTTTATTTCTTCGCCATCTTGGCGCGTAGGTTTTTGGTGTTATCAGGCTTTTGGCGTCTGTTACTGGAATCGTTTTCCGTTACGATTGGAACTTTCTTTTGTGTGCTTCTCTGAACGAGTGAGGGTATTGGCAGCTGCAGGTCCCAGGGCCTTTTTAAGGCTTCTGGGGACCTTAAGGCCTTCAGAGAGTCAACCATTTTTATATATATTATTATTTTTCCGTTGGTGCAAAATGATGCAAGTGTTGTATTTTTCAACAAGATTTTTCGTGTGATGATGTAAGCTTTGATTTGTCTTCAACAAGATTTTTTCGTGTGATGATGTAAGATTTGATTCTGCAAATTTGAAATCTTCTGGATTCTGCGAATTTAAAACCTTCATGCAGTGAATGGTGTCATCGAAGGGAAAAAGTTTTTTCTTTTCATCTTTCTTTATTCAGATGAAAATTGGAGAAAATTGTGACAGCTTTTGGTGCTAAGATTTTCGATTAAAAAAAAAAAAAACCTTTCTATGCTTCGTTCAGTTGCTATGAAAGTCTCATTCGATGTGAATTTTTTTTCACGGAGCGGGTAGTTTATGTATTGACTTAAAACAGTAGAAAATATTTATTTTCAGTAGCAAGTAACTTAATTGTTTTTGCATAATTTTCTGTATAGTCTTTAGATAAATACTTGAAGCATTAGCAGAGATTATGTTCTTGAGATTGTGGGAGTCGTTTAGGTTAGGTAATTAGATCTGTCAGTGTAACAGTTAGGTTATCAAAACATTACGGCAACACACATAGTTTACGCAAAACTTTCCTACAGAATCTGAAAGGAAAGAGAGCATGGTTGATGCTAGGCACGTGCCATCAGCTGATCTCAACTTTTGTGATGCCCAAAGACCAGAAGGCGCCTCTCTGACGTTAGTCGCCAGTCAGTTATGTGTTACCGTTACAAGATGAACTACAGACCCCACCAATATGGCTCCCGCAGACGTCCACGAGAAAGAAACAGATTGTAAAGATTTTCCAGGAAATCTATAGTAGTCTGTGTTTAGTTTATGCCTTTTATTTTCTGAGTTAGGGTATGTGTTAGGGTCTATGTGGGTTACTTGCACCTTGCTCGTTCCTCTTAGTGTTAGATTGCAAATTATCATCAACAGCATTTTTCTGGCTTTGTGATTAAGCTGTTTTTAATTCTCTCGGCCAATCTAAAGTTTCTTTCTTTTCTTGTGGCAAATTTTGAAATTCAAACGTTAATTTATAGCTTTAGTTTAAATTATCTAAATTATTTAATTTTACTTTTTTCAATTTAATTATTATTTGTCTTAACTTTTTGGTTTTTGTTTCCATTAGGTTTTTCATGTATTTTTTAACAAATTCTATTAATTTTGCGGTTTATTTCTCTCGCCATCTTGGCGCATAGGTTTGGTACAGTTATCAGGCTTTTGGCGTCTCGTTCTGGAATCGTTTTCCGTTACGATTGGAACTTTCTTTTGTGTGGCTTCTCTGAACGAGTGAGGGTATTATTGGCAGCCAGAGTTCCCAGGGGCCTTTGGAAGGCTTCTGGGGACCTTAAGAGCCTTCAGAGAGTCAACCATTTTTATATATATTATTTTTCCGTTGGTAAAATGAGTGCAAGTGTGTATTTTTTCAACAAGATTTTCGTGTGATGATGTAATTGATTTATCTTCACAAGATTTTCTGTTATGATGTAAGATTTGATTCTGCCAAATTGAAATCTTCTGGATTCTGCAATTTAAAACCTTCATGAGAATTGAATGCGCTATAATCGAGGGAAAAAGTTTTCTTTTCATCTTTCTTTATTCAGATGAAATTGGAAAAATTCATGACAGCTTTTTTGTGCTAAGATTTTCA
>BGPR01007220.1:0-21494 GCA_013235015.1 Araneus ventricosus | reverse complement strand
ATTAAAAAAAAAAAAAAGAAAAAAAATCAGTAGCTAGAGTGCTCTGAATATTCAAGCCCTGCACTAAAGATGATCAGGGTGCAATAATTCTTCAATAGCCTGCTCTGCAAAAATTTACGTTAACTGTGTGTTGATGAAAATGTGCAAGGAAACTTGTTAGTATACCAATAATGCGACTGTATTACCTCAAGAATGATAACGTAATTTTTGATATTACAAATTCTCCGAATTTTTCATACAACGTGTGCTTTGGTTAGTTTTTTTTATTACAAGCGAAACAAAGACTGTGATGTGCTCTGTAAATGTACCGCCATTTCTGCAGAATCAAGATGTTTCTTAAATTTGTGGTTTCTACCTAATATCCTTATTAGTATATATTTTTTGAGCCTGCAGTGCGTTGTATTATGTGTAGCTACATATTTTTAATTTGGTTATTACATTTTCTAAAAATGTGCATCATCTTGTATATGTGTAACTTGTGGCAGTGTTAAAGTAATTTAATTTAAACTATTCTAAAATAAAAAAGATTTAAATTTATAGATTTTGATTCTGTTTTAATTTCTCTGATTTGTTTTTACAACTAGTATTGTACTACCACTATATGCAAATTAACTTTTAATTAAGTAGCTAGGGTTTTCAGGTCAGTAAAGGTAGGTGAATTATTTCAATATAGCTTGAAATGCTTATTATTGTGTTTATGATTGAGTACCCAGAATTAATTGATTATTCAATATATATTATAATTTAAATTTTATTTCTGGGCATCTACCTTGCTTCAATATTTTTATAAATATCCTAGCAGTCCCTTCCAATATATTTAATGCCCTTATTATTTTGTTCCCCCAACATATTTAAAAATTTTAACACTTAGGATAGCCAACTCTTTGCCGCCAAGAACGAGGATGAGAGAACATTTGTTTTGGATGCGTCTACATGTTTTCAACAAATGGCCATCGCGAATGCTCACAAATTGATCTTTTCATCGGTGTTTTGCTTATCAGGCTATATTGCGCTACGTTTCGATTGGATTGTTTTGTTTAACTCTCGATGCAATTGGTCAATAAATACGAATTTGAATAAAACTTCGTTTGGAATTCTTCGGATCGAATATCGGTTCAGTACCGTGTATGTTATTTTGTGTGTTTCGTTTCTGAATGAATTAGCTAAGCTACGATTATTCCGCTATGCTGAAAGCGGAGCCACTGATATTTTTCAAGCTAAAAAATTTGCCCGGTATACGCTTGAAATGCTACAGGCATTGAGTGCTCAATCGCTCGTTTTCGGGTGACTCATGAGCAAAAGAGCGATAAAAAGCGCACTGCACATCCAAAACAGTATTTGGCGACGGCACATGAAATTGCGCCAAGAAAAATTGGCGAGAAACAGGTGGGTACCGTAAACTCGACATTTACCGTGTTTAGAAGAAGTTTTTGACACACCTGAAGGATGTAGATTTGTGGCGCGGTGTGGCACAGTGACTTTTGATGGTCGACCTCGCTTTCTGAGCGGGGCAATTGGAGAAGTGTCCATGTCTCTAAACGGTGACAGTGCAGATGTATGATATGTTGCTATCGGTTCTGTTGGTTTTTCAAGACTTGCAATGACGTAAGAAGTAGGTGATTTTTAAGTGAAAATCATTTGTGATTAATGTTTTTTTTCAACTTCCTGTCCATCAAAGAGAAAAAAATCTGTTTCTACTGGATATTTATTACCCCTTGAATCCTCTTCTCAAGGACCCAGAATCAGTTAATGAGAGAGGATAATTAATATTCTGAGTGACTGTACTATTTTTCGCCTGAAACGAAAGTGTTAGCTCTTTAACTTGAAATTTACAAATAAAAGTTATTTACTAAAGGATTCTCGCTCAAATTTACTCAGCTAAAGGAGTTTTAATTAAATTTCCGCTCTAAATAAATTCTTCCACAATGTTATACCATATTAAAATAGAAAACGTATACAAAATAAGAACTTTGAAATGTTTCGTTTTTAAAATAACATACATAAATCGTTATTCAGTAGTAAAAGAATAAAAATAATGAACAAAATGCAATGAATTATTATACGGTTTTTCAATATTAGAACAAATAATTCTTATACAATTCAATTACCAAACTAACTTCACTTGTTAATCTTATTTAACTGCAGAATCTTTGCGATAATTTCAATGTTCGAATCAGGATGATTCTCACTTAGAAACAATATTTAATTAAATTACATCTGAGATACACTTCGGATGAGGATTTCAAGAATTTCCGTAAAGTTTAAACTACGTGGATGCGGAATCTTATGGATGAACAGCTGTTACCATGCTAAAAAAGGAATTACCGAGCCGAGATCAAGCGAAAGCATTCTAAAATTATAATATCACGTTGGGCGTCAGTTGGGGGGGGGGGCGCTTAAGGGTTAAGTAAACAATCCATACTAGTGTAACAGTTATTTATTTAAGCGTTACGTTACTCACAGCTACTTTACAAAAAAATTCAGAATTAGAACAAAATTAAAGAAGAGCATAGTTAATGGCATGCAGCACTTGCCATGGCTTGATCTCAACTGTCGTGATGCCGTAAAAGTCTTCAGAGGCCACTGTCTCTGACGTCATTCACAGTCAGTTATGTGTAGACAAGATACTACGACGATACGACTACAAGATATAATTATAACGGATTGTCATTAAGGATTTTCTATTTGAGAAAATGTTCTATGCTCAAGGCTTTAGTTGTGGTAGAGCCTTCCTATTGATTTATGCAAATAGACTCTTCATTTCTGAAGATTTAAATGGAATCTGGATTCGAAAATAGCTTTTCTGTAAAAGTTTCTCTATATTAAATCACAGTTTAGAGTAACTTGGAAATACTGCCGAAGTTTCCGTAAATAATTTCAATTCCTACCACTACAGTTAGGGCACTTATACATTCCAACAGAATTTTATTATGAAATGTTTGATTAATCAGATTCTACGAAAAGTGTCTTGTGAAGAATTTCCAGATTTACTAGAGTTTAAGTTCATTCTGATGCGTTGATTATAAGTCCGTTGTAGGTAATAAAGACCTTTTAATAGAGTAACTCTCCAAAGTTAGATATTGAATCCATAACAGGCTTGTAACTAAATATTTAAATTAAAGTTAAATGAAAATTTTTCAGTGCTTTATGGAATCAGATTCATTTAATGTAAATCTTGATCAATGGTCTACAGTCTATGCTTTGTGCAATTGGATTTCAAAGTCCTGATCTTTGGATAAAGTGTGATTTCTAAATGAAGACAAATTAAGTTTATGGCATGTCTGATAACATACTGCATAAATACGATATTATTCATCGTAAATCATATTGTCTTTATATAAATTAGATGTCTGTAACATGATAACCCTGCAATGTGCACCTATTTATACCCACAGTATTAAACTTCCATCGGGAGCGGTAAAATTTTTACACGAGCGGGCGCGTGTCGTACTTTCTACGACACAATAAGTTTCTTCATTTTTACCCTTGCAGATGTAAGATACTTCATTATAGTTACAAGAGACACATCAGAATAACTAATCCTTTCATCCAGAGTGAAAATTGATTTTTACATTATTAGCAAAATCTAAAATTATACTGAAATCACAGAAAGCAATGAGATTTAACACGATTATTTTCTGAAAAGGTATTAAACAATATATGATAAAAAATAGTATAAGACCAACTAAGATTGTACAACAAAGACTGTCTACTTAGTTTCTTGTCATTACCCTTGCATTGAAAAGATTGAACTCTTGCCAGAGTGACGCTTACGAGATTATTATACAGGGATTCAATACTTATCGTGATCGATAGCTAATTTCTAAACCGTTAGAGATAGACAAATAGTTCGAATTGGAAAAATGCTTTAAATGAAGGGAAAAATTATAATATATGTTTTTTGAGTCACTAAATATATTTCTGAAAAAAATACGAATTTAACTTTTTATACGTCCTATCAGTCATATTTAGTAAAATATTCTTAACATTCTAACATTTTAAACAAAAAAAGTCCCACTCTTCTGCGATTAAAACTGAGCGAGTTCTGGAGCTTCGAATTTCATGATTTTCAACCAATCAACGGCCTCGTCGAGTAAGTGCTGTGCATTGATTGGTGGATGATCTTCAAGACGGCTATTGAAATGGTGTAAAGTGGTCTGGGTCAGCGATATTAAAAGCTCCATAACTCGGTCGGTTTTATTCACAGAAGAGTGGGACTTTTTGTTTAAAATATAAGAGTGTCAAACATATTTTACTAAACATGATTGATAGGACCGGGGGACCGTATAAAAAGTTAGAATTCGTAACTTTGTCAGGAATATATTTATTCACTCAAAAAACATATATTATAATTATTTCCTTCATTTAAAGCATTTTTTCAATTGCAACTATATGTCTATCCCTAACGGTTTAGAAATTAGCTATTGATCACGATAAGTGTGGTCACCCTCTACATTGCACCTACTGTATTTCATGGATATTGATGATCGCTTTATTTCTTTCAAACACACACCACAAGCTCTTTTTCTCAATGCTGGTTGCTGTTCACTTGCTTTTTTCAGGTTGTGATGAATAATTTAGATTTAAAGACGTGATAATGTCATATGGCGATTATAAGATTTTTTGGGCTCGAGTAGTGAGGTGTTTTCATAAGACTGAGGTTTTCCAAGCTAATTCTTCGTCTTGGTGGATTATTGGCAGGCTAATTACCTATTAAATATTTTTGACAATGTAAAATGAAATATTTAATCGGACTAAGAGGCACTGGATATATAATTATAAAACTGAAATGTTGAGACGTGAAAAAAATTTTCAAATTACACGAGCGGGCACGCGTCGTATTTTTTTACGACAGAAGCATAAAATAGTATGAAATCATCTTGAAACTTGGACAAACCCATTTAATCCTGAAGAGAAGGGTCACATGAAGGAATAGCAATGACCTTCAGACAGTTTTGACTTCCAATGTGAGAACTGGACATAAAAAATACCGTTTGTCGTAAAATTTGCACAAACGGGGTTTGGGTGATTTAAATCGGAGGCTGAAAAAAATTTACGCAGGTAAAGTAAAATATTTAAGAATACAGTGTTACATAAAAATAAGCAACTATCTTATCAGTAGAATATTGTTATATTTGAAGAATATATTGAATCACAGTGATCATACATTTCTATGAAATACCAGCAGCTTTTTAAGTAAAAAGACTTTATGATTAAATAGAAATATGATACATTTCAATGGTGTACTATTCTTCTTAACTATAATTAGCAATATTTTTAGTTTATAATTAATGGTAATTCGATATCAGTGAAATATACTTAATGATTTTTGAAAGAATAGGTGTTCATTGAGACATATTTGATGATTATATTTCATTAAACAATTTCATTATATTTCATTATTTTCTTTCAAGAGTTTAATATAAATTTAAAAGAATTATTCAATTTATGCTGTATTATATTCTTACAAACAATGGCATCATATTAAATTTCAAAAGAGTTGGGACATATGTTAAGACAAAAATAATTAATTCTATTACTGATTCTAAGCTTATTTCGATAGTAAAAGTCTTGCTATCACAAAAATGAGATGCGTTCTGCAAAATAACAATGAAACAATAATAACAAAATTATTTATTGTTTCAATTAAAGTAATGCCACGTGTAAAAATGTGATTTTCTTCGTGTATCTTTCTTTCGAAATTGAAATTTAACAGGTAACATTTTCCATCATGATACATGTAGCACAAAATGTCATTTTTCTTAGAAGTCATGTGCCTGAAAATACAACAGTATCTGACAATCAATACATTTTTCTTCATGATTTATTTTATGAGTTTAACAACTAAATACTGTGGTTTAAATTAAAAATATCTTTCTGAGACAGTCTTATGATAAAAATATAATTCAAAACAACTTATGGACATAAGGTAAGATATTCGATATTCTAAAACAGTACTTCTTGAATTAACCACAGTTATAAGCATGTTTTATAATGCAGAAATGAGGTGCTCTTCTCAAAATGTCAAAAATGAAGGGGATATCAGGAACAAACATGAAACTACAAACCATGCCTGAAAGTAAAAAAACAAAAATCAAAATACACTTATAAGAAAATGTTATTCAAATTAACTTTAGGCGTTTCTTTTGGAAACAATGCAGCAAAAGGATTATCCAAAAAAGAAAGAATTAAGTAAATGAATTGCAATTCACAAGGCTTTTAAGAGTGAACTATTTTGAAAATGCTCCATTTCAAAAGATTTTAATCTTTCAGAATAAATCCATTTTTAAAAAATTCGAAACTCTATATTTTATTACACAGTAATTCCTACAAAATCTGTAATTTTAACAACCAAAATAATGAATTCATGTGCTATAAGCAATCCAATCAAGCCAATGACCACATTCCCTCATCTCTTAGTCATCATAAATAAAAATTAGAGCAATAGTTACCCAAGACAATGGAAAATAGTAGTTCCGAAGCGTCAAACAAGAAAAACGGAAACAGCAATAGATGTCTACACGGATAAAGGCTGCATTACTCCGGGATTCATCGTATACATAATGGAACACCCTTACATCTACTTCGCGTGATAGGCATGTCTGCAGATCGCAGCCATAATCAAGATTCCGGCAGTCTCTAAACAATTAGTTCTATACCCATTTCCTCTACTGAAGAACTGCTAGAAATGGAGAAATAAGCTCCTGCTATTACGAAGAACACCGAAAAGAGAATTGCTAGGAATAATTTCATGGATGGACGAAGATAAGTAACATCTTGAGCAGAATATGTGGCAGATGTGATGTGTAGCAAGTCGAGCTAAAATAAAATGGGCTTTTGGTAGTACAGTGAATGAATAAAATGCTTCATCTAATAGAAAATGAATCGAGATATTGCAATGATGAAAAATTTATAAACAAAAAATCTTTCTTTTAGAATTTTGTTTAAATATTTTCATCGAGTTGTTATTTATTTTAAAAAAATTGACTTCATCCTGTTTGGTCAATTCTTTCAAATTTTTTCAAGTTAAGCAAAACAATGGTTCAGTTACTTTATTGTTACTGGATCTATTTTTGGTCTTACAATTTGCTAAAATCCCCAATATTTAATTCCTATATGTCCAGATATTTAGTTTCAATTAGTTCTACATTTAAATTAGTTTTGATTAGTTTGACAGTTGGATATCTTTGCGCAGTAAAGGACAATTCTTCTGAATTATAAAGTGTGCCCAAATGAAGAGGAGACTGCAGTTATATGTGAAGAAATTTTAGTAACAATATTATAATTACAGTGCATGTGGAACAGTACAACTATAAATAATCACCATTGACATTGATACACTGATCCCAGCGCGTAGGAAGGAGGGAGTGGATGGCTTCAGTGTGGAAACTACTGGGTCAGGCAAACACCAATTCTCACCGTCTTCTGATTCTCTGCCATAACCAAGCATTTTGTGGATAATGTGATGTACAGTTCCTTTGCTTATCGACAGTTCAACAGCAATTTCACGTGTGGTGATCTGATGATTCTGCCGTATGAGCTCATCCACAGACGAAATCGTGGCACTGTTGGCCACAACATGCACCTTCCCAGGGCGTGGCATGTCCTTGATGTTTACGCGTCCAGCCTCAGAACGCTGACATCACCGGAATATGGTGCCAATTTACCAATATGTATCAAAAACTTTTAAAAACGCACTACAAACACACCAAAAATCTTTTTCGGTATGATAGCCTGTTACTTTTTCCCCCGCACAACAGATTGTTGAAGATACGTATCGACAATGTACGTTTCATAAGTTACTTTTTCTGGAATAAAGTGGAAAATATTAACATCGAGATGAATTTCTGAAATATCTCTGTATGCTACACTACACAATTGGTGGCTATCTATTTACATATCCTAATCATATTGCTTTCATATATATAGCAGCTACAAAGTGGGTTGTCCTCAAGACGTTTTTCTAATTGTTATATATTGTATACAGAACATTTTGCGTATGTCTTTGTTAAAAAAAATTCCACGTTCTTCTCTGGAAACGGTTTTAATTTTTCGGAAACTGAATGGAAAAAAAATCGGTTTTTTTTCTTTGGAAAAAAAAAGATTATCTCTATATATGAAAGAGCAATTTTTTAGTATTATGTTTGTTTATTTTCGCTGTTTCTTAAGCATGCCTAGATCGTTTGACTTACAGGGACCAAATCTGACAAAGTGATGAATTAGCTCAAAAGGGAGCTAACGACGTAAATTTCAAAAAATTCGAATTAGCTTTTTATTTATTCACTTTTAAGTGTCAAATTCTGGCGTTTTATGCTTATTTTCGCTAATGTTCTTTCTTTCCCTCCATTATTATTCACATTTGGTGCTTTAATTTAATAGCTCTTGTATTTTTTATTTATTTAGCTTTATATATTATTAGGGTCTCTATTACAGCCAAATTTCTCTCTCGCCGCATTCACTGACGTGAATCCTGACATTTTAAAGATCCGGACACTAGTCCAGACGTGAGCTCGAAATCCGGAAATGAACCCTCATCGGCCTGATGCAGAAATTCGCTGTATCAGATTTTTCAAATAGTAGCTATTCAAAATTTGCTATAATCCTTAAATAGAATTTTGTGTTTAACAAATTAATTACACTGAATTACAATTATTAGAGGGCTATAATAAATTAAAATATTTGTTTTTAAATAATTAACACATTCACCGCTAACAATCACATTCATCGCTATGGGAGAATTAGATGCAGTCTCCAAGAAAGCCAAATAGTAACTGTGCTCGCTTTAGACAACTTATAAATCAAAAAAGAAAAGGCGAACGTATTCTGCGGACGTCTATTAACAAGTGTAACTTAATAAATTTATTATGAGAGTCAAATTCTAGTGTGTGGCGAACACTTCACTCCTTATATATCTCGTCCTTAGCGATGCATGTGTTAAAGAGTGAAATTAATTGAATTTACATTTATTTCTCTAAAGCATGAAAATAAACCGTGATTTTTTGCAAAAATGAGGAAAACTATCTCCAACGTGACTTTCTTTTCATGAGGGAAACTATTTTCATTATGACTATCTTTTCATGTGGGAAACTATCGTCATCACTTGGCGCATCGGATGTAATCACAAAAAGTATACCAGCTAATTCCGAATTTCTAGTCACTTTATTTCTCTTAAAGTGACCAGATTTTCTGATCATCAATCCGGAACACTGGCTTAGATGCTAACTCTTAAAACATTAAATACAGTTAGTCTTTTTAACATGACTTATCAAATGATAAGGGAAAAAGGAACATTAAATTCCTAACCCGGAGTCGCGAAACAGGGAGCTTCCGATCTAACCCGAGAAATCTAGGCATGTTATAATATAGCAAAAGTGTTTTTAAAACAATTTAAAGTACAATAAAAAACTTTACCTGCTGAAATTCAGTATAAAAGACTGTTGATTTTCTTTTCTTTCTTTTTACTTTTAATTTTTCCACTCAACAGAAGTATATAAAAAATTTCTCGGGATGTGTATCGAATGACTGATGTACAAATTAACATTGATTTAAAATTCTGCACCAACTCTGTAGGAATATTTATTGGAACCATGAACGTGTTTATAAAAAATTACGAAATCGATGGCTATCTAGTTACATTCCTATATATAATCCCATTTTTATTTTTAACAATTAAAGTTATAATTAAATAATATTTTGGTTCAAAATGAAAATAAAAGTTTCAAATGAAATAATCAGTTTAACAAATTTTTAGGCGACCCTAGGCTACAGCCCATTTAGACCATTGGATAAAAGATCCCTGCTCATAGCTTCCCATTTTTGAGGTCAACTGAAATAGGCCACTTTTGATTTCTGAAAGTGCTTACACGTGAACACAAACCTTGTTCCTCGCGTTGTTTTTCAATATTAAGAAAGGTCCAGGATTATAATTTGGATTCTACATTGAATAAAAAGTAGATGAGAGATTGAAATTTTTTCGTATTTCGTCGAAAATTATTTAATTTAAGAAAACTTTTTCTTGATAACTTGATCAGTTAAAAAAATAACACAATAATTTGAATGAATAGAAACAAGTATTCTATAATACCGTTTATGTCAAAAGAGACATTTTTAAAAAAGAATTAATTAATATTGAAAGATGGTAATGAGATAAAAATATTTTCAAGGTAAAGTATTTTATACATACAGAAATATTATATTTCATACCTGTAGCATATTATAGAAATTATCTCTATTTGTAAGGAAAGAGCCCTCTATTTATTAATAGTTTATATATTTTGGCATTTATTTTCACTTCTATAGCACAGATATTGAAATCAGTCACACTACAAATGTAACTCAATAATAACTGAAATGTATAGTGAGAAACCTATAGCATCTTAGAAGTAAAAGAGGTATTTTGTATTTACATAAAAGATTTATTTACATTATTATACGATTAAGTTATTATAAAAATTATGCCCAATTGTAAAAGAGCTCTCTTTTTATTACCGTTTATATATTTTCATTCCCATTACACAGATAACAAACACCCACTTCAGCACTAGGATAATAAACACAACAAAAATAATTATGCTATATTTGTACTTATAAAAAATGCATCGTGTAAACAAAACACAGAAAAACAAAATAACTTTGTAGCTTATGTTACTTTTTAAAAATAAAATCGCCTATTTTATTGCATATTTAGAGGGTTGTTAAATAATAATAATGGAACTGTCTGAACTGGGTGGGCCTGCCAATTAGAAATATGGCAGTTAAAGTAATAATGCTGCATTACCTACACTTGTTAAACATACAATTTTGAATAATACAAAAACAATTAAAATATAAGGTAATCTTTAAAATATGTTATTTTCTAATGTAAACACTCAATAGTTTTATTGTATTTTATCTCATAATTTATCACAATTTCCTAGTTCAGTAAAAATTGAAATAAGCAGTGTCGATAATTAAAATGCTTATTTAAACATATAATAGCTACTCTGATGGTAAAACATTTGCTATTTTCCTATATGTTACAATACGAATAGCAGAGATATATGACCATATTTCAAAGAATCAGAAAAATAAGAGTACAACTTTTCCTCAACAGAAAATTACCAAGTAGTACTTTATTTAAAATAATAATATCAGCACAGGAAACATTTGTTATTAAGTATGGAGTCAATACAATAGTTCAAAGCCAAACTGTGTAATTCTCATAAACTTATAATTCATATTTTTAAAATAAAAGAAATTTATGAAGGCATTAAACACTGAAATAACAAACAGATTCTAGTTTATTTTAAATATCAATAAGAAGTTTTATTTGAAACCAAACCCAAGTGTTAGTGCTAGTTTATACTTTATCACACATAGATATGTTTCAGAAAATATTCAAACAGTTTCTTATTCAAAATAATTAGAGCAGCAAAAGAAATAATAAAAAAAAGAAATTATAGAAGAGAATTAAAATTGCCCAAGCATGTTATTAAAAACAAGTTGTTCAGGCAAAAATAAGCTCTATTTTACCACATTTACAAAGAAACAGTGATTTTGTGATTTTTAAATGATTTCATTGTTATTTGAAAACGTATTGATATTTAATTTTAGTACTGTCTGTGTGAGTTTTGTAAATTGTTTTCATTATTTTTTCTTCTTCATTAATTTAGTTATTTTATTTCATTACGAAATATTCCAATATAAATACATTTTATGTATTTTTATAATGCGTAAGGTAGTACAAACATATTATAAATTTTTTCTATTGAGTTCATAAAAATCTGGATAGTGATATGTAATAAATATGGCTGAATTCTAAGATAGCAGTATGTGTTTGAATTCTGAAGTTGCAATTTCGAAAACTTTATTCTTTGTATAAATGACTTCCACCGTAATTATAGTTTTCTTGTTCAGTATTTTGAACTATTTAATGGCTATGTGTCATTTAAAGTTTCCAATTTGTTTAGGTTTTTATGATTTTATTTGAAAGCTTAATCTTTTTGAGTATTTTAAGGCATTACACATGTGTACCCTGAATAGTTTAGAAGATATAGTCAAAACGCATCTCAATGCATAGAGATTGTTTTGTACTTGATTATACTTTTAAATGTCTTTAGCTGAAAACTATATTTTCAGAACTCACAAAGATCATTTTAAAAATATCGTTCACAGTATCACTCTGAAATTTTCCAGGTATATTTATACAAACACAATGAAGAAAATCATGGAAAATCAAAGAAATATCCAGTATTTTCGTAACATTAGTTTACATGACTCTTAGATTTTGTTAAAATCCTATACATAAGTGAAATCATTGCTTGGCAACTGATACAAAATTGGGCTATTTTATATAAGCATTGCATTGTTTAAAATTATTACAATGGCTTTAAAATTCATATTTAGGAAGGAACATGTCCTATATAAACGTGAAAAAAATCTATCAAAACCTTTAAGTATTTGTTACGTAATAAATAGTCCAACTTTCACTACTTTTGAATTGCTTTTTCGCTGTTTTATGTCTTATAATTCTTTAAGTTTTTAAACATAAACGATTAAGATAGAAAAATAAGTGTATAATGCGACCGAATGCAGTATCTGAAATTAGTATTTTGAGCTGAATATTATGTTTCAACCAGTTGTGGAGTTCATCAATGGATGATACAAACATTCGGAAATAATTGAAGAACTTATTTTCGTCTGCTTGTAGTTCTTCAAAAAGTGAGGCGAATTTACAAGCCTCGTCTCTTCTTTGATTGATGGTGTGTACCCAATAACGACAATTTCGACGTTTTCGATTCTGTCTACGACGCACAGTGGAGTATTTGTCACGAAATCCTGGCCAAAAATACTGTTCATCCTTTTAAAAGTTAAAATCAATGCTGTTGACTTTTGATTTATATTATATTAATAAATACACTTAAATAAACTCATAAAAACAGAAAAGAATGTTTTTTTTAAATAAATATAAAATACAAAGTTTACTTAACTCTTCACTGCTTATAAGAGGAAAGTAAATGTTGATAGATTTGTTTTACTTATATGTAATTTTTAAATAAATAGGTTAATGTTATATTATCTATAAAATTTTAGTTATTGATATAAATATATTTTATATATGTATAATGCTTATTTACATTTAGAGTTTGCCAAATTTGAGGCATTACAATATATATATATATGTGTGTGTGTGTGTGATATTTGAATTTTTTAACTTTCCTAAATAATCTTAACGACACCTCATTTTCAATACTTCTACTTTCATCATAATTAACGCACTACAACTTTCTTTTCAAGTCACGATTTCTAAAGGGGAAATTCCCTCTTCTGGGTACTTAAGCGTTCTGCGCATTCATTTCGCCCTTTTTTCACGCCAGCATGTAAGCTTTCAACAACAACGCGCCGCTCGGGCGTAAACTTCTGAATACTGGTCATGGAGCTACGTAAAAATGAAGTACTTTACCTATGAAGAAATAACGTAATGCCTGAATAAAAGAAGATTTAAGCAAAAATGGTCTCTTCTATGATCAAAATGGACTGCCTTTCACCTTTTTAAAGCCTGATCATATATATATATATATATATACATTAGGGTGGCCCTTATTTTTTGAATTTCTAATTTCAAATCGCACACCCTCCATTTTTGTTCCTTTTGTTCTTAGAAACAATTAGAGGCCTCATTTGTTCAAATCAAAGGTCGGGAACACGTGCCGCATCGCGGTAGAAGTAGGAAGCATGTGGGTGCAAGCAGCGACTTGTTCGTTCATGTCTCGCTCCTCCCTACGCCAGCGTCTCGTTCTCAGTCTACTTTAGTCGCTGTTCGGATCAATTATTAGTGCAATTATGGCTTCGAATTTGAGAAGTGGTGATCGAAATATTTATTTAATTGGTAGTGAACGTCACCAAATTACCGGATGCAAACTTCCATCTAATCGGCAAGTACTATCGGTGCTATTTTATAATTTACATGAAGTTAAATTATCCATAAGGGAAAGTGCCAACTTGGTAGTGCGCGAATGCCTCATTTTCTGGGAGAAAGTAAGGATTCCTACAAGAGCGACACCTCATTATGTAGAAAAGATCATTGGTGCAATCTTCAAAAAAATGCCTGCCGTAGGTCAGAAACGCAAGAAGAAAATGAACGTAACTTTATATCAGATTTAAATAAGTTATTTGATATTGCTCACGCTAACGCCTTGGAAATCATAAAAATTGAAGAAGACAGAAATTTTTTATTGAGTCAAAGAGAGCCAGGACGGAGAGGATGTCTAATGGGAATCGATATGAAGCTAACAAAGCGTGAAGAAAGGGTATTATTGAGAGTCATAGAACAAGAACACAGACATGCTAAGGCCCATCATAGTTCGGAGATCGATGACAATTTCATGGATTCATCAGAAGAATCGTCAGGCACTGAAGATATTTCTGATCAACCTGGGCCTTCATCAAACATCACCCAGTCGTCTCTTCAGGGAAACATAAATGCTCATATAGAATTAAGAATAGGAATTGTTCGTGGAAGGAAATGTTTCTTAACTCCAAAAATAATGGCTGTACTCGATCGATTCCACATTAGGCAGAGAAGTACTGTTTTTATTCTCGAAGCCGTAGCTTAGTCTTTAGGACACAATATAGATGAATTAGCAATCAATCGAAATACGATCCAAAGATATCGGGAAGATTTTCGTAAGACGAAAGCTACTAGGACTAAAGAATTATTTAAAGAAAATGAACCTAGTTTCGTATGTGTTCATTGGGATGGTAAATTGCTACCTGCCTTGTATGTGAGAGATTTAAAGTGTGAAGACTGCTTATTACTGTTACATATAAAGCTGAAGAAAAATTGCTGGGAGTGCCAAATTTAGAAAATTCTTCAGGGAAGGAGCAAGCTCATTTGTCTGGAATGTTTTAAAAGATTGGGAATTGGAAGATAAAGCTCAAATTCTCTGTTCTGACACAACTAGTTCGAACACGGGTCATATCAACGGTGCGATTACATTTCTAGAGCTGTATGCAGTTCGAGAGATGACATATTTTCCCATGTAGGCATCACATATATGAATTAGTGCTACAAAGTGTTTTCGAATATGAGTTAAACGAAGTGACTTCTAGTCCATATGTTGCTTTCTTTAAAAAAATCAGAGAAAAATGGAATAATTTGGAAAAAGAAAATTATATGGACGGATATAAATACTTGAACGCAATATGTAGTGAGAGCGAAATACTGAGTAATGTGAATTATCTTTCTAATGAGCTAAAAAAAATAAAAAATTGAAAAACGATTATCGGGAACTCTTTGAATTATGCATAGTCTTTATTGGAAGGAACTCAGAATCGACTATAAAAATCAGACCACCAGGGGCTTTGCATCATGCTCGATGATTGGCAAAGGCCATTTACTCCTTTAAAATATTTTTATTCAGGCAGCAATTGTCTTTAAAAATGTCTAGTGAATGAAATGAAGTGAATGGTCCGAAGAACATCTGTTTGTTTCTTGTGTCAGTGTATGTTAAATCATGGTTAGAGAGTTCATCTGAAATTGGTGCTTCACTTAAT
Source organism: Araneus ventricosus (assembly GCA_013235015.1). Lineage (NCBI taxonomy): Eukaryota > Metazoa > Arthropoda > Arachnida > Araneae > Araneidae > Araneus > Araneus ventricosus. The sequence continues at coordinate 5,960 of BGPR01007220.1, read as the reverse complement.
GATTTAATGTTTTAAAAAATTAAAGAAATATGAAAACATAAATCAGGGCATTTCGTCAATTGCTTTGAGGAAGTTTTGTAAACATCTGTGGTACTTAAATGAAGAGTCAAGCATTTTAGCGATTTTTGATAAAAATGTTAATATTGCATCCAAAAAGCGCATCATAGAGAATTTGAAACGGGAAAAATCTTCATATTGTAAGAAAATGTATTATTCAGCCTAATGAAGTTCACCTTCTTCTAGGTAAGATTTTAATTTTAACACTATATATTTTATTTACTAAGAATAATTTTTATTAGACATTATTCTTTGATTTTATAATGGAAGTGAATTTTTTCATTTATCAAATTTTTAACAATATTTTCTAATTTATATTTACACACTAAGTTGTTCAGAATTTAGATATGATATCGTACAATTGGTTATTGGTTTGATTTTTTTTTCAGAAAGAGCAATAGAAGACTTCATTTCTTAGAAAAGTTTAAATTTGTTAAAGAAATTGAATATCGACATTAGCTTTCTGAATATCAGTCCAGATCTTTGGGATAGGGACGATTCTTATTTAAAGTCACGAGAAATATTCCAAAATCTCAGAGTTGTTAATGATACAGCCGAAAGATGGGTGAAATTGATTCAAGATTTTAATGGACTATTAACTGTAGATGAAGAGCAAAAGCAATTTCTTCTTCAGTGTGTCGAAGACCACAGGAAGCAGTATCCGGACTGCAAGAAGGCTACTCTGAAACGAAAATTCGACAAAATATATTATTAAAAAGTGTTAAAGTATTAAAATTGTATTGTTAATTGTATTAAAAGTGTATGAATAAAATTCTTAACAAAAATCAAGACATTTTTAATATGAATAATAAATGTACATTTCAAAAAAAATTTAATTTTTCGTTTTTATTCCTATATTTTTATATAATCATATAATCAAGCTCAATGCGGCACGGGTTGATCTTTATATATTGAAGAAATATTTTGAATACTTTCATATTATGGTAAAAGGAAAAAAATTAGGGGGTGTGCGCTTAAAAAATGTTAAGTAAATTTTTCGCCATTATAATAAGGGCCACCCTAATATACATGTTTTCCAGTTCCTAGGATACAATAACGGTTTTAATGTTATTCCTTAGATGTCTGTTCTTCGTTTTCATCATTCTCATTTTGATGTTTATTAGAAGGACCGACCTCAGACGTTTCTTGAAGAAGTGGTAGTGTTTCGCTACGACAAAGTACCTCACTTGGTCTTTGTCCAGCCCAGATCGTAAATGAATCACTGCTTAAAAGAAACATATTCAGAACATCTACGTTGAAAACTTCTCTACTGAATTTCCTGGAGTAGTTCGAACGGTACACTCTAAAGTATTTGTTTCTGGCCTTGGTAGCTTCTTGTGACTGCTGGCTAATATGTACTTCTCCACTTGCTGAATTACAGTGACCCTAATTAATAAAACGTTGTGCATTGTTGGAGTCATAGGGTGCAATTATAAAGGTCCATGTATATCTTGTTTCATCAGCATATACGTAGAACTTTTTTCGTTAATGTGATACCCATTTATTATAACTTCCAATATCACTATCAACCTTTTAATCAATTCTATATGTACTACAGTGGTTCGTGAAGCAATCTAAGAAGAATTCTAGATCTGCAAAAATCTCATCATTTGATGTACGAAAGCATTGTTTCGGATTGTCAAGAAGTCCCAGTTCCCCTTTTAACTTTTTTAGGATGTTCTTTTTAATGCCTCCTACAATTCTTTTCTCTTCTTCATCCTCGCCTGTCACTTATGCATTGGCATTCTGTATGATAAGTGAAGTTCTGATTTAAAGAATTGTATGCGTGTATGTAAAGTTGGCTGACAAAATTTCGAAGAGACTTGGTTTCATAAAAATCTCTTATATAATTTATTAAAGTCTTATGATGAAAGTCCACAGATCTTGCACCTAATTGTAGATGTTGTCCCTGTTGCAGTATCGCAGGCTCTTCCATCGGCCATTGTCAGTAGAACAGAGTATTTAATCTTTCACGCTCTACTTGCAGTTGGTACTTCTGTAATGTACTGAATTTCTTCGTTTATAATATCTGATATTTCATGTTTAAAGTCCACGCAGATTGGTCTAGTAATTTAGCAGTACGGTAATCATAAACGGAAACACCGACCAGGTTAGCCATGCGGAGTGCACTGCAGGACTGGTCTCCACGACAATTAGCACTGGCACTGTAGACGAACTCCCCTGTCATACGCCGACAACTTCCCCATTACAGGGTTACAACCCGCCAACATCGGAGATGGACCCTAAGAAGTAGTAAACTCACTTTATGTGAAAAAATGTCATAATAAAGTCATGAAAATAAAAAAAATGTATTTTATAAAAAAATTATATTAAAAAATGGCTCAAATATGCACAAGATTTTATCTTTGAAATTGGTCCTTAGTATTATAAATTTTATGTCTATATTTTAAAATAGGCCCGGCAAAGCCCCACACACGTTTAATAAGCTTTCACAATGTATAAATTAGAGCTAAAAAGACATAAAAATTAACTTTTTTTAACTTTTGAATTTTTTATTATGTGAAAAATAAATATATTCGAATGAATATATAATTTAAAACAAAGGTCTTATCTTTATTTAACATATAAAAATTATTTAACTTTAAACCATCAGCTTATATAGCCACAAAAATATATTTAAACGTTACAGTAAAGCTGAAATGTGATAAAAACTACGCTCACTAATGAAGATATCTGTTTCTCAACTGAGGCTAGGAGCTAAAAGATTTCACTCATGTTCCTGAAATGAACGTCGATCGATGCACCAATTAGTCAGCTGTTATAAAATACCATTTTTACAATTGTTGAGTGCATTTCAAATTTTGGACTTTTGGCCAGGATTTTGGTACAAATACTCCACTGTGCGACGGTACAAAGACCATATTGCAACTACTTGCTTCCGATCCATATCGAAATAGCTGCACGCAATGACAAAGAGGAGAGCCAACTGAACCGCAGCTCCAATACGGACGGTGAGAAGTCGACAAATGTGAAAGCAACCACTACACAGCCGGTTTTTTTTAACGGCCGTTTGAAACCGGCAAATGTGAAAGGGGCCTTAATGTTCATCAATTGCAACATGCCTCTGGTTTGAGCTTAAAATAATCTGTGCTTAACCAATGTAAATAGCACTAAACTTCGAGCAAAACAATAACATCTGAGAAAGTTTTCTTTTCCAAACATTAACCCCACCGGGCGGCACCGCGAGTTCACGGATGAGAAGCTGCAGTATAAGTAAGCAGGTTCTCGCCTCCCCGGTGGCTTTAGAAATGGTGGTGTGGCTCTTAAGGTCCATCTCCTCAGACAGGTCGTATCCCGGTAAAACGGGGGATTGTCTTATGAGTCGTTCATGGTGAGGGCTATTATGCGGTGGCCACAGTGCCTGACTATATGTTGCGGCGGTAGATTGATTGTGATTTCTAAACATTAATATTTGTCTTTACGAAATTATTTTCAGTTTCCTCATTACTGGATTATGCTCAATTCTGAATTACAAATCAGTTTTGGATTTTCTGCAAAAACCTTTCGTGCATGTCTATTTTATAACATTTGTTTTCTCCCTCAACATTTTAGGAAAAATTCTGGAAATGACAAAAATATTTATATTATCAATAGGAACTAAACTACATGAATAATATAAATTTTACTATGGCCAGAAATTAAACCTGTCTGATAAAAATGCAGAACTTTGTAATAGATTGACTTCCATATTATAAAATCTTTTATCGAGTCCTTTTATTGTAAAATTTTAAAATCACTGGAACATCGTTTGCTTTACTTGTTTATATCTGTCCTTACACGATATTATTTTCAAATTTTCCATTAAAATCTTTATTAATATCCTTAGGTATTCTTAAGTGGGAGTTAAATTCTGTAAGGCATGGTTTTTAGCAGAAATGCCTCCATTACCTCGCAGAACCCTAATTAATTTGTCCTTGGGAGATGTTTATCTTCACTTCATGTTACCATCCTTCATTATTTATTCAATTTATTATTTCTTTGTTCCATCACGACATATTAATTTAGCCTTTATTTACATTTTCTTAAAATTCTATGACGATGAACTAAAGGAAAGATTATTTTTCACGTATAATACATGTATGTTCTAATCTGTAAACATTATTAACGAGGCAAACAATTCTTAGACAGATGAAACTGTACAAAATATTTTTGGTACCTAACGATCGAAACAGTTCTGTACAGTACAGAATATTTGCTTTCCATCAGAGTTTTCAGTTTAAAAATTTTAATGGGCTAAGTTCTATCAACAGGTATGAAGGACGATGAAAGGACAAGTTATTGGGCAAAACACTTTTATTTGTAAGAAAACAATACTCCAGAAATTATCTGTCTCCATGAATTTATGCAAGATGTTTATCACAACTACCAAGAGATTCTAAGTTATAAATTGAGACAATACATGTAATTTTATGTCTCAGTCTATAATTTAAAAGTGAAACAATGTAACCATGAGGTTACAAGTAACAGTTTTATGTTAGGATGTAAATTAAAATGTTTCTGGTGCTAAACGGAACAAACATTTTGATGCATTACAGAATAACTCCTTTCGAACAGAGTTTTTAATTTTGAAGTTTTCATAGGCGCAGGTTCGATCAACACGTATCAAGGACGAGGAAAGGACAAGTTATTGAGCAAAACAGTTATATTTGTGAGAACGCAATACTACATAAAGTATCTATCTCCATGAATTTGTGTAAAATGTTTATCGCAATTGTCAAGATGTTTACGAAATACTAAGTTATAGACTGAGATAATAAATGTAATGCAATGCTTCATTCTTAACTTCGAAGAGAAACAATTTAACCATGCGGTTACAAGTAACAGCTTCCTGGAAGGATGAAAAGTATAAAGACTGTCAACTACATAAAATTGATGATTTCAGCTAAATATTTGCCTTATATGAAATATGCACCAGCCCTCTGAGGAGCATGAAATCAATATAATTAATTCTGTACTGTATGATCGTAGTATTTTCAGCCATTATTCTGTAGATGCGTGACCCTATTAGCACAAGATATTTTACGATATCTGAACGATGTTGCTACGATATTCTGAATGCCGTACAACATCGTATATATACCGTACAATAATTGTGGACATCTTGTGCTAATAGGGGATATATAAATGAGTAAACCAGAATACTGCTACAACGTTTTGTTAACTATTGCGCAGTTTTGCTTTCTATCCGTGCTTAGTATTTTTCCTTAAACTATTAAATACATTTAATTAATCTTAGGCTTTTTTCGCAAATATAATGTACCATTAAAATTTGTTTGAGTAATGATCTAAAGATAGCCTTTCCTCAAAAATTAATGATCGAGAACTTAGTTAGGCCTAAGCCAATGGTCATTTGGTGACATTTTAACACCCCCTCTGTTGTTAAATTTGACGGTAAATCACTAAAACTATGGATTAATCGAAGCTCAAAGATGTTTATTTCTTAAAATATAATGAAGTTAATTTATGCTCAAGAAGATTGAACAGCTTACATGATATTGTACACAGATTAAGCTCTGTGTATGGACCCTAAATAATGCACATTGGTTAATCAGAGAGATTTAACTGCCAATTTGTCGATGCGTTTTGTTCTTGTATTACTTTAAGAAACCGAAATTAAAAGAAATTGCATTTTTATAATATCGACAAACAGGGTGTCCAACAAAGGACTCCCTCATTTTAAAATTAAATAACTCGGCAACGGAGATCGATAGAAGAACCAAACCAGTGATATGCTTAGTCTGAAAGCCGTAAAAATCTGATACAAAGTTTGATAGTTGCCTCTTAAATGTTGCCGACGGGTGGCGCGTACGTTGGCAAAATCACAGTTCAGATTTCGAGAAGAAAGCTATAAACTGTCATTGCAAGTAATCGTTGCAATCACA
>BGPR01007219.1:31669-72973 GCA_013235015.1 Araneus ventricosus | reverse complement strand
ATGTAATATGCATAATGTGAAATGCATTATGACATACTTTTGTATTTTGTATATTTTAACAAATATGAAATTGAAATGGGCCATGAAATAATAATGAAAATGATTGGTAATAAAAGGATGAAATATATATATATATATTTGTGAGTATTTATCAAATTGGAGTGAAATGAAATGCATTATGACATTAATAAGAAATGCATTATGACATAATTTTTGGTGGTATTTAGAGTATTTTTATCATGAATGAAAATGATTATGACATTATGAATGAAATAAATTATGACATTTAATATCTTCACTCAGAAATGGGCACGATTCTTTAAATTTTTTCGTCATGGAATTGCAGTTAGAAAAGATATTTTGTAATTAATTAGATTACTACTCGCCCTTATTATTTTAAAGATATTTTCTGAAAAGGGGATCAACTACCAATTATTGTTAGTGGTAATGATTGTGCTGAAATTTTTTTTATTAAAGTTACTTGAAAAAATCTTCATCAGTGAGACTAATTTTTCACAATATAAATAGCAGTAAATATGACCATAGTATTTTCATGCAATTAAAATTCATCTTTAACCTGGAAGTTTACCTTCAAGGTTATTTTAGAGAATATCTTATTATTCCTGAAAATACTTTCCCAGTGAGAGAGTACTTTCTTTTGGTTCTATTGTCCACATCAAGTTCTATGGACATCAAATAAACAATATTCACAAAGATTTGATTTAAACTATTTTTCATTTTTTTCATGCATCATTAAACAGGTGTTTCTGAAATCCAAAGTAATCTTCTCCTATTTCTGTATCTCTGAGAGATACGAGGTTTAGGATTTTAGCAACAAAGCATTGTTATCTCGTAATTCAAAAAATATTTGCTACAAAAATTCGTTTCAACTGTTTAGTAAGTGTACCAATGTCAATATATGGATCTAGAAAATTGCCGATCCACCTGGTCAAGGCACACAAAAAAAAAATGTATATCAGAAGGGCGGCCATAATTTTCGTAATCTTCCATTTAGAGAATCCGGTGATATGTAAATATTGATTTCACTTTTAATAATTTGTTACAGAATGAAATCTTCTGACTTTAGTTTCTAAGAGACAAATCAGAATTTATTGTTAGGAGATTATTTATTTCTAATGTACCGCTAGTTGAATGTTACATATAGCGATAGAGTGGGACTGTGCCAAATAAGAATGAATAAAAAACAGTTTTAAAATACACTTTTACAAGTGTACTAAAAAACTAGAAATATCTCGTTTATAGTTATTTTTCTACTCTTTAGATTTTATATATTTATAATCATAAATATTAGAATTAATTCTTATTGAATTACATAAACTATTTTTTCTCGAATTACTCATTGTGGGTGGTACCTATCATATGGAATCAAAATTTAATTAAATTATTCGATGAACTGATATATTATGAAAATATTAAAAACGGAAACCACACAGAGAAAACACAAGTGTAAAAAAAATTTAGAAATTCTTAGAACGCTATCAGTGGAAGTTAGTGATTATTGTTCACGAAACTCCATCTCACAAACATGAAATAATCCAAGCATAAAAGTGTAAAATCATATGTTGCTCAAAGTTATTAAAGATTGAGATGGAACACGTCTGATCCTCAATCAAATTCTGATTTCTTAACACCGAGAATATCTCTATCCCTAAGATTTAGTCTAGAAAGTTAAAATATTTATAAACTCTGCTCAAAGAAATGCGTTATTTGAATAACTAGAAAGTCAAATTGCATTTATTCATAAAATATGCAAATGGGAAAAGTTAATAAAAAATTTACTAATAGAACATTTGTAAAGGATGATCCAATGTACTGCAATCGGAACACGCATAACAAAATTGTAAGGAAAATACTAAATTATAAAAACAGATAAAATCTGATTTAAAAGAAAGAAAGTCATTTGTATTGCTTTTTCAAACCAAATATGTATTAGGGGTAAAAAATCTACTAGTAATCTTGTAGTTTTATGGAAAAAGTGTTAATGATTTATAGATGCTAGAGATTTCAGATTATTTTAATCAAACTATCGTTTGACATTTGTAACCGAAAATTGAAAAACCCTTAATTCCATATAGCTTATGTTCATATTGATAGCAAAGTAACCACAATTATCTTGATGCTTCACTGAATAGAGAAGAAAGGCATATTTCAATGTATTTTGCATCGGCAAATATTTATTTTTAAATTTCTTTATATAGAAAGAAATAAGACACGAGAAATGCTAATTTTTTATTCTTGCGAACTGAGAACTAACCAAAATATTTGCATTCAAAAATTACGATTGATACTTTTCCCTATTCACTATATTTGTTTGTCTATGGCAAAATAGTTGATTATATGAGGTTGAAATTTGCCAAAACAACAGTTTGCCATAAGTCTTTCAAATCCAAGTGTTTTCATGTCAACACCATCCTGTTATAGTAAGAAAATATTTCTGGTGATAATTAAATATGTGAATATTCAGTTTTTTTTTCTATGTAAAATGTAACTTTTCTTTGTTTAGAAATGTAGGAATTTCATTCAGATTTTCTCTTTTACAGAAACACAACTATTAATTTAAAATTTTATATACCGGGGATAATGAAACTTATTTTTACATTTTTTTGAAAAAAAAGAACTTTTTCAGTGTTTCATTAACAACTTAATAGAATTAATTTTAAAGATGGTATCTTGTTTAAATATCGAAAACGCCCTCAGGGAATCTTTACGACACGTGCATTCCAAAAGCCCGATGCATACCAATCTGCTTTAACCATTTTCGTTACGCCACAACTGCCTCTTGCGCCAAGAAACACGAAGAAACAACTAACCAAATCCGAAAAACCCAATGATCTCAAAGCATGAGACTATGACTTAAAGCTGTCAAGCAGGTTTTACTTTTATCATCTTAGAAAATTATAGTAAAAACCCTGGTTAACCAAACTCGCTAACTGACTGGGTACTGATTAGCTATTGTGCTGCACTGAATACCGCGAAGGCGAGATTTTGGAACGATATCCCTACTTTTGGCCTCCCAAAAAGGTCAATGATTAACTTTAGAATGTTTTAATTAAATTAATGGGTATTAACCACATTATTAACGATGTTGTTTATTAATGCCTGTCAGAGCATTACGACGCAGAGTTAACTTTAATAAAGAAATATAAGTGTATTTAAAGAAGAAAGATTTTAAATCGTTTACATTCAAAAAAGCTTCAGTAGAATCACATAATTGTACTCAGATACAAAATAGTAAGTAACAGATGTCTGCTATTTTAACCGAAATGTCTTCTACCCCTTAGTTCGGTTAACTGAGGTTGTACTGTGAATGTTAAATTTTATTGTATCTAGTTAATGTTGATAACAAAACTTAATCCTAATTTACAGGGTGTACATGAAAGAAGTGATTACATTTCAAAAAAAAATAATAAAAAATAAAAATGTTGAACTACGGGTTTTTTTTAAATATACGTATCTCAAAAGTATTTTCAGATCGGTAACGCGGTTAGCTACGCTGTTCTAAATTTGTTACAGCGAAAATTTCCATACGCAATGGATACCGCGCAGAAGCTGATGCGTCTTTTCTGGTTCTAAAGCCCAGATTTTCTCTGAATATAACGAAAAACTTCAGTTTTCACACTAAATGTCGATTAACAATATTAAGAACGTAAATTCTACAACTACATGCTTTTATTTTTATTCTGTTTTAATATTATCACAGATAATGGCTCTAAACAAGTAGATTTCCATTAATTTACGACGGCCTAGACCACCAAAATGGCATATACCTATCTGAAAAAACTTTTGAGATGCGCTCAGATTGAAAAAAAAATTCTCGTCCCAACATTTTAGTTTTGTTTATTAATTTTTTTTACTATGTCACTTCATTTAATTCCTTTATAATATATACAACAAACGTGAATGTGGAACAAACAATTATTAGCATCTGCAATAGCAACCTTGAGATAAGGACTATTTTTGTTAAACTTCTATGCAATTTTACTGAAGCAAAAGTATATAATGGGCAGAATTTCAAAACCAGTAATCAATGTTAAAGTGAAACTATCCGAATAAATTTTTGTTCTAAAGGCATAATGCAACATTTGCTAATAATTTGCTATAGCGTTCATATTATATAATACTTGGAACAAAATCGCCCTAGTGCTTCATGTTCAAAATTCTATCAATTATTTATTTAGAACTTTATTCCAAATAAATTGCGAGTCATATGGGATTATTGATTTTGCATTGATCTTAAAATCTATTTTTAAGGTCGTAAAGGTTTGGAAAATTTAAATTTTTATAAAATTAAATATTAATGTTATTTTAAATATAATGCGTTATTTTTTATCTTTTGTAACTTTAAAATCTAGCTAATAGCATCAATTACTTAAAGATACTTACGCAAACTTTCTTGAAATATACTTGTGTTTTAGCACTTAGAAAAGAACTTGGAAGTGTTTTTGTATTAACTTATTCTAATGTAAAGCATAAAACACTTTATTCTTTAAAGGAGGGAGGATCTCGTTTCTTACATAAGATAAAAGTTTTATTACAAAATAAAGAAATTGTTTTAAAGTCTTGGAATTATAGATAACATTAATCTTCGAGAAAATATGCATACGATATGCTAAAAATATATTTTACTTTCAGATAAGAAAATACTTCTCAGGCTTTCCATAACACCCAATGCATTACATATTTAATGTAAGCGTATAAAAACGATATATCAGTATTCTGCTAAAGTGCCGAATATCGCTACACGAATCTTGGGGAGCCCTTGTAGCTTCTGAAAGAACGCATTGATCGGTAATGCAAGATCAACATAAAAAAATAATCTACATTTCTTTCGCGGCCGTTTTCAATTTCTGAGGTTAGTTTTATCACCTGAATCCTGCGCACACACCATATACGTAAGTTTCCACCTGGTTTAAAAATAATGAGGTGCCAGTGTTGTCGAATAAAAATAAGGACGTGGTAATTTTGGTAACATCATTGTAAGGTTTACTTGTAATTAACCGTAAGTATCAAATGCTGATTAGTTCTATTAAAGATCATGTAAAATACTTAACTGCATAAATATTGTAGTTAATAGGCGATTCATCTGCACAATAAAAAGAATAAATGCACCATTTATTAGCTTACCAGACGCATGGAAGAGTATGCATTTTTATGTTTAAACTTAATAGTGAAAAGTCAGTATTATCAGTTGAAAATCATCATAAAAGGTACAACACTTCTTACATGCAACGTTTCAGCGTGTCTTTATGCGCCAAGTTTAATTTGTCAGACTCATTCCCATATAATATTCTCAATGAATAATAATCAAAAATTATTAAGTGGGAGTAAATGTAGAAAAAGGAAGTTGAGAAATACGATATATGACAAAATATTTATTTATAGTATTATGGATAAAACGAGTGTATACCCTTTTGTATAGTTTTCTTTTAGCTACTTTTTTGAGATAAACTCGGTTTTGGAAAGACTGTATTTCAAAACCGCACCAATTGATGAAGACAACATAACCGACATCGCACTTTTCATCAAGCCCGTATTACACCAAAGTTACTGTTAAGCTCATGCGAGATTTAATCAGGGCATTTAACTCTTCAAGAATGCTTTTCTGTGGAATTTATTCTGGACCTGAAATTCTTCTAATCCGAAACATTTCCACTCAGACTCGATACTTCCTTTATTCTTAGTGTCCAAGTGGATTTCTTCCTTGTACTTTTAATAAAGATTGCATAAAATGGATGCATGTCTCTGAATTTTCACTGTCTGTTATTTTTGAAACATTTGTTCTTGATTAAAGGACCACTATCGATTGAGTTTTGAAACAACTGTTCACAAACATTTTCTACAGCTTCTTGGAAACAACCACATAGTTTTTAAACATAAAACGAAAATGATGGTTCCATCATTTGGAATATTATGTTGAAAATCATCTGATCCAGAATTTCAATTTGAAGTATGTTTGCAGGTGATATTTAATTGTAGGCAGTTGTTTCTGAATATAAAACGAGCTGATATCCATAGTAACTTAAAAGGTCTTCCAGAATCATAATGGAGAAATTTAATGAGAGATCATAAATCACAGAAGTTGATCACCTTTAAAAAAATAAGTACGATAAAACCGAAATTTTAAGAACTAAACCATTTATTAAAGCAGTCGCTTCGGCAAATCTAGTATGTTTATGGCAGCATTAAGTTTCCGGAATTCTACATTGGAACTACATTTCCTTTGTTCTTCGTAGAACGTCCTTGTTTGGAGACAAGTATTGTTAATTAATATAATGCAATAAAAATATAATGTAATTTTACAGATGATATTTTATGGCATAAAAGTGTTGTTTTTCTTTAAATCTTTTGCCGAAAGTAAATCATTCTCGGAGCAAACTCTTCCAAGTATTACCTATAAAAGAGAATTTTCATACTATGCCCATATAATGGCATTTCCATGTTATCAGTTGGGTAAATTTATGCTGCTTTCTCTTGAGTAAGTATTCATAAGGTGCTTGTCTGTACCAAACTGTATTTGAATTAATATTAAGTAGATAATCATATCATTCCCTATAATCAAAACTTTGTTACTATATAATCATAAATCTAGCTGATAATTTGAAACACATACACTATATCAACTCAAGACAATTGAATTAAGCATTAGCAGTGGTCTAGAAACAGGATTTCTGGGATATCTGCTAAAACTGACACTTCCAGTTTCGTGACCCTTCAATAACATACATAACCAGTTGAATAATTACAAGTTTTCAACAATTTGTACTACATACGGAAATGGATCATAAAGGCCTTAATTCATTGACATTTCAATTACAATAAAAGGTTAACTGGGGAAAATATCGTTTAATGCAGAGTGCGTTGCTAATTGGGATCTAAAATTGCAGGCCTCTGCACTCTAATTTAATGCAATAAATCAAACATAAATTAAAAAAATTAAAACCTGTACCCAATCCTTTGTCACCGCAGAACATCCAATCTGGAAAGTGTGTTTATTTATTATTATTATTATTATTAAATTTTGCAGACTACAGAATAAACTCCAATTAAAGGGTGTACACACAAAAACATACACTAAAATAGCTGTAAAAAACACAGTTAATAAAAAATGATAGATACAAAATCACTAAAAACACAACACTAATTTAAAAACACACAAAATAAAAAAAACACTTCAAGAACACACAAAAGCCGCAAACTTTCAGTCTTAAAAAAAACAATTCCATAAGACATATTAAACACATCAAGATCATCAGACTACCTGTTAAAAATCTTGTAAAATTTATAAATAGAAAATTCGTATGTAATAAAAGCATGGTAAATACATTTATAAATAAAGCTCCTCAGACTTCTAAGGTCGGCACAGAAAAAGTGATAAGGCTCAATATGTCACTGTAATCAATATCATCCGGCCTCGTATGATAAAATAAAAAAGACAAGAAAGATCACACTGACCCTCAAACTGTGAATGCCGAAGATGTTACATAAATTAGATAAGGATAAAACTGAGGATAATAGAGATTTGTCTTTGGTAAATTAAGTAACGGAAAAAACCTGCTCTGAAATTTTGCTCTATAATTTTATTTTAAGGTCCTGCACAAGACAGTACTTAAGCACCCGAGCGGATAATAGTGAAAAAATAAAACCTTCAAAGCAAGTACTCAGAGAAATGTTTGTACATGTTTGATAAAGCTAAAGTTTAATGTATGCCTTAGAGACAAGTTATCAATATGTTAGGTAAAAAATTGAGTCTATGTCACTAACACTGTCAGTGACTGACTGCATCGGCGTAGTAAAAATACCATTGATTTGGTGGTAGGGGAGTAAAAATGGCTGTGATTTTCTAGTAAAGCTGCGATGCTGCTATTCTTTCAACATTAAGTGAGTAATTTATTAACGATGCACCACTGATGGCAAGTTATCAAGTGTCGTTCTGTAAAAGAGCAGCATCATCAGCACTGGATATTTGTCTGAAAAAATTTGGGATGGTTTCCAAGTGAAACAAGAGACACCTGAGAAACCAAATTCACCACAAAGATCATTTATAAAATAAAAAGTAAAGGATCAAGATTGAACCCTGAGGAACTCCAGACGTAAATAAAATGCCGTTAGAAAACAATATTATTGCTAGACATATAGGAGACTGGATTACTGAAATACGAGAAAAGCCATTGAGCAAGATTGACATGAAAACCGATAATTCTCAATTTCATAAGAATACCAAATTAGATTATCTGAATGCCTTTGGAGAATTGTCATTTGTTCAAAGGCGGCTATAACTTTGTCGCTGAGAGTACAAATTAGTTGAAGTAGAATGTTTAGTCATAAATCCATGTTGAGTAAAAGAAATTACGCTTATAACCTGTTAGACAAGCTTCTTATGTATTATAATTTCAAACCTCCTTTCATAGTGACTCAGTATTGCACCGGTCGATAATTTTTTGGTACTGTTCTAACATAATTTATTATTATTATACTTTTTTTAACTTCGCGATATTTATATTCACTCATTTGTGGAAGTTGAGTTAAATTTTGGTTTTCACAAGTTGAAGCTAATTATATGCCAGCACTCTATTTCGGATATTTTTAATTATTTCAATTAGCTTAAGATGGTAAGGGATATTTTAGACGTTTAATCGTGACCAAGTGATTTTGTATTTAAAATTAATTGCTACTTTGAATTAATTATGGATTTAAATAGGCCTAAGGCATAGAGGAGTCCGTCCATGGCAGTGACACCGACCAAGAAGGGTTAAATTGTATATGAATTCTTAGGTCCTTATCTATATATATAATTTGTAATCAAGACTCTAAATAATCGATTATCGCCTCCATTTTCTCGGTTTGCATCCTATTGAGAGTCATAGCAAACGCAAACTGGACAGGTGTTGCAGTTACTTGAACAAATGTACAAATCATTGTGCTGAGACGAGATAAGTGGAGGCGAAAATACCTTTCCCTGACGGTTCCAGTTACTGTATTATGTTGGGTGAATCTTTTATGATGTACACAACAGAGGTTGGTTTATAGTTCTAAGCATAGATTCTTATCATACTTGTTTCACGAATGTTACAATAGAAATACAAACATTTAATGACCTGCCCAATTCCAAATTCACAGCATGACAATATCATAAAATGAATGTGTAAATTTTCTTTCAAATGGAAATAAATAACAACAGCTTAAGAACTTAAAAAATATTCTCTCAGGTATCTTGAATTCGGTTATTTTCAGGCGCGACTGTTATTATTTTGCATGTGTGTGTTTGTGTTAGATACGAGTGCTGAGATTGAATTATTTTACGTATTATACACAGTGCGCAGAATGCAATCTCACTTCCTACATAGAACATTATAGAAAATACCATCATAAAAGCAGTGTTCAACAAACAACGTATCATGGTTAGATTCTACAAATTTGATAAAACGTAATTGAATGGATTGAATATTATTTTAGGATACCGTTTTCCAACCCAAAATCCCATTACTTCTCTATTTGAATAATCACTGATTTGCAATTATTATTGATGCAAACTAAAACTTTGTTTCTTTAATATTTTCAATTTTTTTTAGTTTTGTATATTTATATTTAAAAGGCAAAATATACTGTTTATTAATTTTATTTGCATTGTCCCATAAACTTAAAGAGAGTTAAACTTTGTTCATACTAATACGTATTAACCAATCATGACTTTGCAGTTGTTCCATAAATCTTTAAACAGAAATTTATAGTATCGACTTCCTTCCACGAAAGCACACATCTAGTCGGAATAAAGCACCTCTGATTCAACTGAAAAAAATAATGAATAATCCTGAAAAAGCATCTTCTGGGATGCTTTATTGCAAGACATACCGAGATACTAAAACACTTTTTAATTTATGAAAGAAATTAACTCCTGCACATTTTTTTTTATTTTGAAACTGAAAAGCATGTGTACGAAGTAGATAATCCAGCTAATAATTCTAATCATTTGAAAAATCAATTTATGATGTCTTGATGCGTTGAAAACCAAATTCTTTGCAAAATGAATGATTTTAATTCAAAAACTAATAGAAGAATGGAAGCTCCAGACGAAATTAATGCCTATATGAAGAAAGTATGAGCAATCAACAGAAATTCTTCTGGATTTTGTATTGTACCTAAGTCAAGAATAATATTAGTTCTTGGAAAATAACTTCAATTTATCAGCTGTTGTATCATCTTTTATTTATTTTTAGTAGAGATACAATAAGAATTGCTGAGTGTTATAATCGTGTTCCCCAGATATTTGTAAAAACGTTTTGCTTTCAAAAGATGCATATCGAAAAAAGAGGTTTTATCATTCATCTGAAAGAGATTCCAAACGCAGCGCACGAAGTTAATGAAAATATTACTAAGATATTTTTTTATTTAACAGAGTTTGTAGCAATGGAAAACTGCCATTCATGATTATATTTTGCAGATGACATTTATGCATGTTGTGGGAATTTCTGCTTATACATATGTATATTTATTTATTAAACTCTCCTCTGTTCCAATCCGCAATAGAGGTGTAAGGAGCCTCAAAATGTATTACAATGCTAATTGTTCGAAGATTTTTTTCTGCAAATTCTGAATTCCTTCTTTCGTAGCAAATTTTGCTTATTTACATCACACTTGCAAAAATGTATTTGTACCTTAGAGTATGATTAATTTTTATTACGCACTTCTATCGATGATTATCATTAAGGCAGGACAACACTTAATGTGATCGCGGTTAATGCTATCATTCGTTTATATTATCAAAACCTCTGGTTCCGAACTAACGTGAATTAAATGCACACAAAACTATTCGTTTAGTGTGACTACTACATCGTTTAAAAGTTAATAGTTTTCAAAGTTTAGAGAATTGGACCGATCCTCATTTCAAACAGTGCTAACGATTGACTTTTCGTAGAATTTCTTGCACTTCATTTGTAAGGAAACAAATAAATACATACCACACATCCTGAGAATTCCAGGGTTTTTCTTTCATCTCTCTTTGGAGGTCATTTAGCGGGCAGGACGTGACCGTCTGTAATTGTCATTGAACCTCCTGAAGGTATGAAGTAAAGGGAAGAAGGCGTAGGATATCCATTGAAGAGGACATTTTAGTTGCTGCTGCTACAATAACAGACTTGGAAATTTACGAGCTGTTTGCGAGCAAGACCAAGCAATAAAAGTTGACGATTCCAACGGGGACGAAATGGTTGAAGAAAATCCTCCAACGAACGCTGAAACGAAGCGTGTAATCATCGTTCCACAAATTTTAAAAAATACTAGTATGAACAATATATAAATGGATCTATGAATAATTGTTGCCAAGCAACAATTAAAGAATCTTTTAATTGTTATTTTTAAATAAATTATAGATAGCCCTGAGGTAAAGTTTTTTCTTTTTCCCCTTGATTTCATAAAATATAGTTGATTTCCACCCACCTGATTATTGATGTCAATAGATTAATGTTATCAAAATTTTAAGTCCCTCAAGTGATCACATTAAGCTGGTCTACTGTATCAAGATTCTGACGAAAGGCTTGCTCATAAGCATTTCATAAAACTGAGTGATCTTTTATACTTTTAGTAGGCTTTTTTCACTACAAGATTTTTTCGTGTTTAAAACCTACTTGTGTCAAAACGAAATTAATCATAAGAAATCAGCATAATTACTTCCTTAAAATCACAGTATGAATAAGAGCTTTATTCTTGAAGTTCACATTTATTGTATTTTCTCTCTGTTTCATATGGGCCACCTATATATTGAAATCAGTCTCACATAGGTTATTTGCGACCGCAGTTTCACATTAGCGCTCTACCATCTTCTTTAGTTTATTCACAAATAAAAGCTATACAAAATTATATAGATCATTTAGTGACATATTTATCATTGCACAATGCTCATAACTGCTGTCATTCGTTGTTCAATAAAAAAAAATTAAAAATATTGAGTTAATGGAAGAGACTATTCTTAAATACATGGGAATACAATTAGTGCACTCCCCAAGAATCTTCCATCTGCTCTTGAGCATAAACCCATCTACATTAGGAAGCTCCTTAAAAAATATACTTGTCTACCTAAATAATTCTTAATAACAATGACTACTTCATCACATTAGAAAAAAAGACTATAAATAATAAAACACTCTTGAGAACAACAAAATAACGTGTCCTTGCAATCGAAACTATTTGACGTGCCTTATCTCTGCATTACACTGAGTCGAGGAACTTTCATAGATAAACTATCGATTTTAAACTTGCATTAGGTGAAACTGAGGTAAAACAGTGCTGGTTCTTTACCTGCAAAATCACAACACTTGGTGGCGTCACGCCCATGATTGATTATGCCTGGATGAGAAAGTATTCTTATTGAATAACAGTTGATGTTTTAATATGATAAATTCAAGGAGTGTCTAAGTTGACATTACAAAACGTGTTTGCCTAGTTAATACAATTGCTCGAATAATCTCTGAGGCATTCTGTTAGAGATAATGAGTTTTTTTTTTAACTGAATAAAAGTTTATAGGATGGATATTCCTCTGCGACATGCTAAATGCAATGATGTAAAACACTAAACGGAAGATTTGAAGATTCTGAGAAGATTTACAGAAGAATTTCTCTTTTATGAACTGGAATTATATGTTTAAATATATGTAACTGCTTTTTAAAATAATTTTCCATGGTAGAGATGCTTAATTAATGCAATAAGTGAACAAGGTTTTTTTCAGAAATTACGCCAGCTACCATTATTATCCAAAAATGAGTCCCACGAATAAATTTTAAGAGAATTGATTTTTCTCGTACAAGATGAATAAGTGTTTTTCAACGATACCCAAAGGCTAAAAAAAATCTGCAGAATATCTGAAGAAACCATGTTTCAAATACCTTTCAGATTTGTAGAAAAAAATACGTTCAAAATACCTGCAGATTTTCTATAGTCAAGTTTTAATTATTAATTTAATTTTGTGAATCAATCCTACTTATACGATATAGAATGTGTGACGAAACTTCTAAGCTCATCCTTTGTCTTCCGAACCCGCGGATCCTATAAGCGGTATAATGTTAAAGAGAGGCGCTAACCATAAGGCCAATGTCGGCATACGCGAGATGGGGATAAATTAAACTATTTGAGTTATATGTCACCATGGCTCCTCGTTGCGCCATCTAGGTAAAAAATCAAACAAGGTCAGAATACTTGTTTCAAAAAAAGTCGTAGAGATGTAAAATAGATGAGATTAGTAATATTTTGTTCAATAATTTAGATTCTCAGTTTCAATAAATTCGTTTTCACCTTCATCTTCTGGTAAGCCTTCTCCATCCAAAGGCGAAAACTCACTTTTCCTTTATTCTTCGAGGAAAAAATAGCTAGTCATAAAGACAATTGGAAAACTAATTGGAAATTAATTAAAATTATTTGGTAAAAGTTTAAAATGGTAAACCCTCAAATATTTATAAAATAATTTAGAATTATTTTTCAGTGGCATATTTAAAAATTCTAGTCCTAAAAGACAATTTTCCATTGGGAAATTTTTGAAACTCCTGTCTGATATAGAATTAACAATAATGAAAATTACATTCTAATTTTGTTTTATCCATTGGAAAAAAAATAAAGCTGCAATATTAGAGAATTTGCAGCAAAATATGTATTTAGAGAAATGCAGATATTATAATTGCAGTTAAATCTTCAAAAAACAGATATTGGTCGAGAAATTTAAATTGCAATTAGTTATTTAATTAATTTAAATTCAAGCAACCAATTTAAATTAATTGAAAAATTGGTTTAGTTTAGAAAATATAAGCAATAAACTGCAAATTGAATTAAAGACAAATGCAAAGTCTTACAAATTCCAGGTTATTTAAAGAAAAAATAAAAATAAATTTTTTTTGCAGATTAAATTGAAGGAAAATGCAGATTTTTTTGTTGTTTTACAAAATCTACAGAATATTTAGAGAAAAATATAATAGGATTTTGCAGATTTTCTGTGGTTATTAATTTGAAATGCAGACTTTTCTTGTCTCAAAAAATCTGCAGAAATCTTTAAGAAATTAAAAAAAAGAAATTTTCTGCAGATTTTTTTTTAGCTGGGTAAGAGTAAGTTCCTACAAAAATCAATAAATAAGAAATTAAAAAAAATAAAAAACCTGAATTGCTTATAATTTATATTTATCTTTTGTATGATCCACCCAAGCATAAATATTTAAGTCTGGTGGAGCAAAGTAACAGTCATACGAAGTTTGTGATAATCGATTTTTTTCTCTTAAAAATGTTGTGTACAAGAAAAAAAGCCCGAAAATATTATCACAAAATGAAATACTTTTTACTGATGTTTTATATTGGCTTGAATTATTTTTACTTGGAAATATACGTCGAATTAAACATCTTTTCACAGGATTCTTTCAAGAGCTTTGTAAATTAAGCTTCTTGCCAAGCCTACTCTGCAACTGTTTCACATTCCACAGAATGTTTTATAAATATTTTATTTTCTCGAAACAAGATAAATCAATACATTCCCTTCTTTTAACAAAGGAAGACAGAAATGTTTCTGGAAAACAAGTTGATGCAACATTACGATGCCTTCTTTATTTTCTTTTGTAATTCTTATTTTCGAAACTGTAGATGAAGTAAATGTTTTAAAATCTCTCGACTTCTCCTCCTATATATTTAAAACCAGCACAAAGGTCAGAATAATCTATTATTCGTACCATATGCTTTTATCCTTAAATTCTATTGATTCTCCTTTCCAAGAATGCAATTACTTGAAAAATGTAGTGTAATATTGTAAATCTGTCCAACCACATGATTTTTTTGGATGCATCATAAAGACATTTTTCTCTTAACACATCAAGTATTATGTGAAGCTTCCCCATTCAACTTTTTTTTTTTCCTCTTCACTTGTTTCTTATATTCTTTCAATGGACTACATTTCAACTTAATTTTGCTTCTAAAGGGAAAATCTGTTTTGTGATCAATAAATTCAACAAATAAAATTTACAGAAATAGCAGAAGAAATTACTTAAAATTCAAGTTACAAGTTGTATGTAAACTTAAGTAAAAAAGAAAAATTGCTAGTTGATCTGCAATTCACTCTGCACACACAAAAAAATTCCTAGAGTAATAATCAAAAAACGGTGGAAGAAGCGGAAATAAAGAACTAAAAAAAGATAGAAATAAAGCAATTTAAACAAAGGTACATGGTTTTGTTTAATTAGATCCTGCAAATATCTTGTTTTGTAAAATTTATTTTAAGTTATCATACAAATGCATATGGAAATCAATTTTCAAGTAGCTTTGTATAACTATAACTTCATGCACTCTCGAAATTTATACCATAATCAGATCCACAATCTTACTGTAACATTTCCTAACTAACTTGAACCATAAATGCAGACACAAAAAAACTACAGTCCATCATGTTTTGTTTGTACAGTAGATTTTGCACAATGTAAACAGGTCTGGAATCCACACCCTGTTGATATTGAGATCTCCCATTCTCTGATTCAATTCAAACACACCCACAAGTAAGCGTGTGTAGAGTGCAAAAGGAGATAATTAAGAACAATAATCTAACAGAAACAGCATTTCTCATGCATAGCTTATGTGGGATATTTTTTTTGAAGACATAGAATGAGAATAATACAGAGTGGAGAAAGGATAATTACTGATTTTAAAAATAAATTAAACTAATATTGATTTCACTTCTCATTTCGGTTGAAAACTTCGCAAAGTGGAAAAGGTATATATATTTTAACATGCACTTTATGCTTAAATTAATAAGTTTTCAATCTAAATAAGTAATGTGTTTTGCTAGTTTATTGAATGAATATAAAAGGACCTTCAAAGTACTTCTACATATTTATCAGATTATATATAAAAATGCAGATTTTGTTTTATTTGACATATTTATGTCGACTATTGTGTAACTGTCGATTATAGCCTACATTATATCCTTTATATATAAATATATATATTGATTGTTGAATTCCACTTCTGGGATGTCTTTTTTCATAGTACAATAATCTAACTAGTGTGTATAATGTATTAATATGTCAGTTTATACCTGGGCCCTTTTGTATTTCAATTTTATTAGACGTTTAATAAGATGAGTTTTATCTCTTTTAATTCTATTTATTAATAACAAGTGTTAAGGCTGAAAATGCTACTTGAATTTTGATTGTTTGAATATATGAGAACTACCTGATAACCTTACCTAGAGCTAACATCTTTGTAATCGGCTTAGATGGACATGTTCGGGAAGCGTACCAGAAAAAAATTACAAAATGGCAATTTAAGCAACTCAAAGGAAGTTTTGAAATAAATAACTAAAAAACAGGGAAACTAAATAATAGCAGAAGTATCCATAGTATCAAGCAGAAGAGTCTCTAGAAGAGTCCATGGTAGTCACTAGAAAGATTTTCTTATATTTTTTTTATTACTTAATCCGTACTAAGAATGGAGTAGAGAGAGCAGTTGGCAGATTCATTTTAAGGATATGGACTGGAAGAGCTGACTATTGGCAAGCGTATAAACAATAACATTAAATTTTATTTCTTGACTGTTTCAGCAACTTATGCAACCAAACTTGAATAAAATGGGACGCAGGTTTCCTTAGATGCCAAGATTCTATTAATGGACACCTAGCTGCATAACAACGTGTACTTCCTATGCCTCTATATCCTTTATATAAATATATTATATTTAGTGTCAAATACATGAAATACGATATAAAAGACCTGCCTAAAATGCTTATGCTGTCAATTTAAAACGAACTGATGCTCCCCGACCTCGTGTGTCCTTAAATGCAAGTGATATCTATGAAAAGTGGGTGAATCATTTAATGGATTAACTGAAAATGTTCAATTGCTTTGACTTCTACTAATTTATTGATAAAGACTTTCATAACAACATTAGATTTCAGTGTAAATCTTTATAATTAAGATATTTAAAATTTTGTGTGCAACTTGTTAAGACAATTTTGTAAGTTTTAGGTGGTAGTACTGAATTATTGCTTGAGTAAATCTGCATTATCTTGTAATTGTGTAAATGTAATGCTAAAGTTTTAATGATGTTGGCTTATAAGTTTTACTATAAATTCATTTTTAGTGTGTAATTGAAATCTTTCAAGTTATTTTGTTTCATTTTTTACATGTACGTTTGTGAATTTTGATTAGTTTAAATAAATGTATTTAAAATAGTTTGACTTTGCGGTTCTTGGTGTGTTTTCACTATCTCCTATTTCCAGCTTGTGAGTTTGATGTAGAGATTCTTTCTGTGGTTATTATACTGTATTATATTTTTACCCTTTTATTCAATTAATATTCTAAAACAACTATATTTTGCAAAATTTAAGTTCACTGCTTAGATTAATGAGGAGCAAAATTATGAGTGTAAATACTTCTAACCACACAACACGTGTTGCTTCAAAATGACGTTAATATAACTAAAATCTGAGGCATTTAAAGGCATTATAAAAACCTCTGTGTACCTTATTGACTGTTGAATATAAATTTTACTGTTCATTTCAGAGTTCGATTATCAATTTCCTTGATTTTGTATTTCCTCTCTTATATACGTTTGGTATGCATGTTCAATCTTAAGCTGATGGAAGTAGTCTGTTGCAATGCCTGGATATTTGTTAGATGGAAGTTTCGCCTGGTCAAATCCAGAAATTATAATAACCGAACGAAGTGTCGAAATGCATTTCATTCATATTTAGTAAAATACTCACAAATACCACAAAAGCGTGTGCTATTAATCAAACGTTATTAGGAAACGGATATCCATTCGTAAAACGTGAAATGAACAGTCTCGTCTTAAGATTCCATGAATTATATGATAGAAATATATTCCTGCTATTCTTTAAGAAAAATATTGTTCATCAAAGAAAGACGAAATTTGGATTTTTCTAAAACAGTTCCTCATAATCATCATAAATTTTATTTAACGTTCTGGTTCAATAGATATTTAAAAGAATAATGGGACATTCTTTAAGAAAAAAAAATATACGACTTGATTTAAATACCAAATAATCTATTCCTGTTTGAATAAGGAAGTTTTCATTTTCTTATTATTATAATTATTAGTAAGGAAAGTTAAAAGAAGTCAGAGATGTTTGCTTTCCTTCATTATTAAGTAAACTGAATATTTTCGAGATGCTTAAGAATTTAATTTCCATACACTTTTAATTTGAGATAGGAAAATGTGCCGACTAAACTAGACTAAATTTTTTAAAGCTGAACTAACAAAACTAATGAAAACTTTGATTTGCACAGTTTTCCATTTTTATAAATGGCGTAAGTGAATTTAACACTGTAAAAAATCGTTTGCGAGTTTCAAACATTTTATTTTAATAATTTTTTATTCCATACTCTAATCAAAAGGAAATATTATTTACATTAATGTCGTTGAATCGCATTTCTTTCATCTGCCCTTGATATTTTATGCAGCACACATTTATTAGCAGCTTACGTTAAGCATACTGATTTATGTTTAGTCAGCATTAAATTTCAATTAGATGTTTCAGAAGCTTTCAATTATTTAAGTTAAAATCTTTTACAAAATCCAATATGCTGATGTATTTTTTCAGGTGCAGTAACTGCTTATTTCAAAATCATAGCTCTAAAGACAAAATTTTCATTCAATTATTTTAATTCCTTTGTGAAGTAAGAATCATATTCTAAATGATGCAGGATGGCTAACTAATTATAGCTTTTGCTGCTTAATGCTATATCCGAAAATTAATTTTTTATTGGGAAAGTGAGAAATTCTTATTTGATAATTGCAACTCACTTTAAACATCGTATACGCCACTTACCACTTATTTCAATTTATTTAAAGCAACACCTTACTTGTAAAGCTACATAAAAGCTCACGATTTTGAGCAGTGGTCATGTCATATGAATAACACCTGTGCTATCAACTGACTTTCAAAACTTCCGCAACACATACACTGAAGTGCCAAACGTCATACTATACCTCCTAATAGGGTATGGAAGCTCCTTTTGCTTAGCAAAGTGCAACAGCTAGTTGCGGCATTGACTCAACAAGGCGTGGGAAGTACAAACATTAGAAATCGCATATTACAATAAAGATTTTGTCACGAGAGGACCTACCAGAGAGAAGATAATGATTTGGGCTCACTCCGTTTCACAGAAAGCCTTTAATGATTTGTAAATTTCAATGTTTGTTTCCTGTGCCCAAGACATATTTAGTTGAAAATAGGATGCAAAGCTTGAAAAATAGCGAGCTATTTTAATTGCTGTTCGTCGATTATTATTCGAAGATCCGTTCAAAAAGTATAAGTTTGTGGAAGAACCCTCATCCCTTTATTGCAATTTAAATTAGTTATTTTATTTATAAGTATGCATGGCATTCAGATTATTCAATTTTTATATAATTCAATAAAACTATTATGAATTCGTGTTTGAAAAACAGCCATTTGTGGAAAACCTCTCATCACTTAACTTCTCTTGAACAGCAACGGAAATCTCGCTGTAATGCCGATATCTTTCTATATCTTAATGGTATTCGAAATTTTTATATAATTTGCACTATGTATCTGGATTACAAATTATAACAAAAAGGCACTATTTTTCGCGCATGTGTAGTAAAAAATATTTACAACAATTACTCATATTATTTCCCCTAATATTCAAAATATTATCCTGCAATTTCAATCCAATGCTTCACTAATATATCGTGATGTATTTTGTAAGCTTCGTCGAATTTGTATGAAAACTCTGTATGCTGTCAGCAAAAAAAACATGCGGAAAAATTCAGAATTTTTAAAGAAAACCTTTCTATCTACCAGAATATGCATGCTATTTTTACCAAAATATATGCAAGTATTGCTAACAGGAAACAAAAACAGTGATGAAAAACGCAAATCATTATAAGCGTTTTGTGAAAAGCTGTCAACGAAACAATTCATTTTTTTTCTTTATCACTTGGTAGTGGATCCCCATGTGACCAAATCTTCACTGTAAAATATGAGTTTCAACTATTGTACTTCCCACGTATTGGTGAGTCAATGCCAAGTCGAGTTTCTGCACTTCATCTGGAAAAAGGAAGTCCCTTAAGATATTAGGAGGAATGTTATGACTTTTGGCACTCCAGTGTATGCTAGAGAGTTTTTGATTGTCTCAGATTTAACTCGCTCCATTTTAGCTTAGACGGTCTGTCTTTGATGCAATAATGCCTCGCACCAATGATCTGGAAGCCGGGACTTAGCCACCAGAGGATTAGGCATTTGTTGCAGATTATCATTCATTATAATGCACGCTTATTTCTTTTATAAAACTTTTATTTCTATTCATCTTTTTTCAAGACGCATGATTTTTAATAAAGGTTCCTGTTTCTTCATAAATTATGCAGTACATATAATATTTATGGAGTCACTTAATGAAACGTTTCAGTCACATATAAAAAGTGACTAGGCATGCAATCTAGCATCTAAATGTATGCAATCTTGCGCTGTACTGTGACGTCACATATTTATTCTTTTAAAGATGCATGCGCAATGGACTGCAAAATGTAATAGCTGCGGCGCATTTGAAGAGCATCATAAGATTCTGAATAGAAAACGTAATCAAAACGTAGGATAGGTCATTACTTTATTTTCTAATTGGTTTCACTCATAATAATCTCAATTAATTAAATTTCATTGAAAAGCAAATATTTTAAAACAGTCTTTATAATTTAGAATTTTCTCATGCTTTTCCTCAATAAATGATTAAATGATCTTATACTTCATCACGTGTGCACGAACGTGATCATGACAAGCTAATAAGAACTTTAATTTCTGCACTCGTTTCGAACATCTAAAACATTTCCTTTAACGTGCTATTATGGCAATGGCGATAAGTTTCCGCGTTCTGATTTTTGTATCTGGATCGGTTTCAAACTTTTGACATTCCTTTAACAAAAATATTTTCCTTGAGATATATCATCAAAAGTAATTAGTTTTACCACTGCTACCCTGAAAAAGCAATGGTATGCCGAATTTAGCATATATCGCTTCGGCGACTAGCAGCATAAATGTAAATCGTTTGAAACATCATTTTGATGAACTGTTCATTTCAATTTGGATTTCTTGTACCAAAACTCAACAGTGAAATAAAAACTATGAATATCCAAAATAACAAACTCTTCAAGAATTGCATGAAATGCATGAACATTAATGAATGCCTAACGGAAATCTATTGAATATTGAAAGGAAAGAAGTCTGTTTTATTTAGGTATGGTAACCGGACGTTTCGAATAAGCTGCGACGGCGACGGTCCCAAATTACGGCTATTTGTCCCTGAAGAAAAAAAATTACCGGATTGCCTCGAAATTACTTATAAGTAATTAGATCATATTAATAATGTTAAATTAACTTGAATTAAAAATTTAGTTAAAATAAATTAATTTAATTAAAAGTAAAATTGAATTTTCCTTTCCAACATTTGCTGCACATATGAAGTGACTAGACCACCAGTATTCGCCATGACAATTTTAAAATCTGACTCTTTACTCTCTTAAAAGATAGTCCTGTATTGAAGAATTGTCCCATATTTGAAATAATTATAATGAATTGTCTTGTATTATAATCATTATCTACTAGTTTATTTTGAAAAAAAATTACCACATATAACTTTAAAAATCTAATTTATGAAGGATTGTCCTTTCCAACTTTTATCATACGTAAAAAGGCTTTCCTAAATGTGTCCAATGTTGAAAACTCAGTCTGAGAAAGAAATAGTAAAAGTAATAGCAACATATTTTATTTCAAGTTCTTTAGCTCTTGTTGGATTTTGAAAATTTTTATAATTAACTCTTCATCGTCTGATAACTTTTAATTATAGTCTTTGCCCTTGATTCTGGCACTGAAGTTCTCAAGCATCTTGCATTAAAGTTGATAAAATCTGGTCAAATTCGTTGAAAATAATACCTAGTTTCTACGAAGTTGTGAAAAGAACAATAGGAAGTTGAAAAAATATTTAATTTCCGTCAAAAATTAAACTTATCGGTACAATTTGTTTTCCCATGCAACTATTATTTTCTAATAAAATACAAATGCATTTTAACAATATATTGTGCAACCCATAAGATATTAAAATGAGAAATTCACTTTCCTAAAAAATACTTTCTTAAATATATAACTAGAGTTACAGTTTCTTTAAAACCGCTTAGTTAAATGTTCGGTATTGCTTAGACAAATACTGTAATTTGAAGCACTGAAAGGCACTATCAATCTTCCACCAGAAACTCCTTTTGGGAAAATTATGTACCTGCAATACTATTACAGCTATAGAGTTGGAAAGTGAATATTTCTACGTAAATTGCTTCGGCGGACGCGGGAAATGCAGCTTCTTCCATCAATCAAAAGAAACATTGAAGAACAAAAAAAAGTTTTAATCAGACTCTCAAGAAGAAAGTTCTAGCCGCGAAAATGAAAATGCCAAACTTGAATCCAAAGAAGCGAAAAACTTTCAATTTATTAAAACAGAAAAACGATATACTGTTTCTTTACCTGTAAAATATTGTGTTGTTAAGATGGAAGTATTTAGTAATTTGTGATCGTAATTTTTAACGTATAATTTATGATCAGAAACAACTGTTATGTTGTAATTTGTTCAATTAATATAGATTCAGTTAAAAACTGTTTTGTGCTCTTTATTTCCTGTCATACGAAGTGAACAAAGTGAAAGCATTGCAATCGCCAACATATTTGTCCTGGAATTTTTGATGAATTTCTATGCTTTAGCTCCCTCTGGGTCTTTAAAAAATTGAATTATATATATGTCTGTCTGTAAACACAATAACTCAATAATGCAATTAGCTAGATCAGAGGTTCCAACCTATAGTACGCGTACCCCTGGAGGTAGGCGAAGGACTAGTTCGGTGTACGCAAAATCAAAGTTGGTAATAGCGGAAACAAGAGAACAAAGGAATTAAAAGAGTTACAGAATATAGTTACCACAAGTTAATACTTGCTATTTAATAACTTTACCACTTGAATGGTTGATTATTAAGGAATGTGACTTTTAGCTATCCTTATAAGTGAATATGAAATTATCACAATACCGATTTCATTTGTTTTGGCGGTGAACTAATATTATTGTAAAAATGCAATAAAAAATGAATCCAGAAAATGCTATTAATTCCAGTCATTTGACTCAAGCCAACTTAAGCCCTTAATAATATTAATAAAAAATTCTTTGCATAAGCGAATGGTTGTTGGAGGAGGGGGATATGGCTCTAGGGGGTACGCGATAAAAATAACGATCAATCAAGGGGATACGCGAAAATATAAACATTAGTCAAGGGGTATGTGAGGAAATAAAAGTTCGGAATCTCTGAGCCAGATAGATGAAATATGGTATTCGGCTTATTACTAGAAATGTAGATTATATATTAGAATTTAGACTAAATCCTTTAACACGTAGGTTGTCTGTCCGCTTATATGAGAACACAGCAATTCAGAAACGTAACAAGCAACATAAGCGAAAATTAAAATGTCGTCGTCCCATATCTATACCAAATTCTGTACATTATCGGTCAAAAACCTTCTCGATTCTTTTCACAAATTTAAGGCCTCGCACTGTGTAGCTAGAAAGTGAAGTGAGGAACACTTCTAATGACAATAATTTTAGAAGTTATTTTATTCTAGAGTACATCAGGCATTCCAATTTCTCAATTTGAAAACCCGATAACCTATTTAAGGTTGAGAATACTGTATTAGATTTATGTGCTATGTATTTAAAAAATTCCTAAATTTTCCGTTATGTTTTCATTTGCTTAAATTTCATTTTCTTAACTTAAATTAAAATCTTTAGATTATAATGAACAAAAAAAGCTGCTTATAATGCATTAATGAAAGAATCACTGCACCTTAAAAATTTAAAATAAAGCTTCAGTTGGATGAATCGTATATTTTGTGAACGTATTTTTAACAACCTATTTAAATTGCATGAGATGTGAATGAAGAAATCTTTGTAAAGCATAACGATAACTTTATTCATATTTAAAATATCATCTTTAAAACAGAGATTAACATTCATATTTTCGAAAATTTTATACGTTTTCTTTTTTCTCTTACGGACTGGACAGGTAGTTTTTAACTTGACTTATACTCGCTAGTTTGTCTCGAAGGAAACTCTGGCTCTGACCAAAGGAAAAAATAATTTCAAAAATTTTTTAAACACCTAAATAGAATATGAAGTACTTATCAGTTTGCACGTAGAATGAATGGAAAAGATTTTTCTAAATTTCATTTTAAATTTGATAATATGCAAGAGATAGTTCTCTAATTGGCATACAATTTGAAAGAATTAAATCTAAGTATTTGCCGAAAGAATTACCATTTAATTCACGTTTTTAAAGGACCATTTGTTGTAAGAAAATTTATTTGGAATACTTTTATTAACTTGCACTGCTGACCTATGTACGATTCATAATTCATTGATGATTTTTCTGTTAATTCTAGTATTACCCATGATAAAAAGACTTTTTTGTTGAAAATACGAGAATGCCATAAGCAATCTCCAGTGATCTTAATCATTCCCTATTAGCACAAGATAAACCTTCAATATTCATAGATACCTTCACGATGTTGTACAGCATTCTATGGTAGGAGCATCGTGGAAACATAGTAGAATATCTTGTGCTAATACGGATAATCCTCACATTTTATTTTTATTATATTTAATTATTCAAAAGACATTTGAAAGGATGGAATTTATTGTCTGGTTTGTCAAAACGTGCGTTTTAAAAATGAGATTCAATATACATTTTAATATGTCACCTGTTGTATAGAAAATAATTGTGTTTATTTAGAAAAAATAATGGGAAAACGCAGCACTAGATCCATGTTTGTTGAAGGTTAGCTGTGGTTTATCAATATTTTCAAGATGCATTAAAAAGTATGAAAACCTTGCAGGATTTATTTGTATGTCATAATGGATAATAAGCATTTCTGACGTTCTCCATTATATTTTTTGTAGGAAAGACTTGAATAATAACCGATGAAATAAATTGTGTAAATTTTATAACAGAAGTTAGAAGAAATAATGGAAGTATACAGAGGACAGAAATTTTCCTATCTATCCTATTAAAATTCGAAGGTAAACAAACGTATGTATGTATATATGTATGTATGTCCGGCTATCTTCTCACGAACCACTGAACGGAGAAGCACGCGTAAAGTACCAAAAGATGGGGAATAATCCAAGGAATCCATTTCAGCCATTTAAATTCCGAAATTACAATTAGTTAAAAAGATATTAATTAAAAACGTCGAAATGAATGAATTGACGTGCTGCCATCTAGAGCAGAATGGTGAATTCATTCACGGCGGATTCTTTTTTTTCCTATTATTAGTTTTCGCATCCGGTGTTGCATTTTTTTTTATTTATTTAACGAAAGTTGGTATTTCCTTTTGAGCGATCTTCTGTGTTCTGTGTTTGGATTTATTAACAATTGGAAAAAAAAATCGTTTTCCTGCATTTTTCTTTCTTTTTTTTGTCGTTCGGTGTTTCGCAGCATTTACGTTTGCTGGGGAAAATAATTATTCATTTTTATCAGTTTTTTTTTTCATTATTATTTGTTTTATTTTTTCTTTTGCAAAACAAATATCATGCTAATTTGTTTTAATTTATAAGCGTAAGAATTCTCGCGTTTTCATTCAAACCAAACTGCTTTAAGGTAGTAAAAAGGCTAGAACTGAAAGTTTTAATCCAACAAAAGAGGATTCAAAACAGATTTACGTTTGTTGGGGAAGCTTAGTGACAATATTTGCAGGGAAAAAAACAGAGGCGGGCATATGGAAAAATGTGGATTCCGAGAAATGCTGGGTTATTAACTATAAGGTAATTAAATGGTTGGATTTAAAAATTTTAATTGAACAATATAGGATTCAAAGGATTTTTTACGTTTTGGGGGAAACGTAACGTTTACGTTAGCGACAATATGTGTAAAAAAAATAAACCGGAGGCGGGCATATGAAAACTAGTAATAAAACGACTAGATTTGAAAGAATATTTACATTTGTTGGGGAAACTAAGTGACAATATTTGTTGAAAAAAAATGGAGCCGGTCATATGAAAATATGGATCCCAAGGCCTCACGTGATCTCACTTCTCTCCGCCCGGGAATATCCCATTATTCAAGATTGCCCGTGCAACGCCGGTCCATGCAGCTAGTATTATTTAAATTTCATCAATAAACTAAAATTCTGAAGAAAGAAACTTTTAAAGATATAATTTCAATTTACTGTGATCTATTAGCAAGAGAAATCAAGCGGCACGATTATCAAAACTATTTTCGAAACAAATTTAATTGATTGAATTCGAACTAATAAGAATGACTATTTTGAGCATTTTGCATGAGAATAACTATTTTTTGAAAGTTACATTTCCTTGCAATTTTTCCTTACTAAAAATGAGGGTTTATTTTAGAAGGTTATTTAAATTTATATTGCTTGTAATATATTGATCTAATAATGGGAATTGAATTTTATTTTTTTATATTGTGTGATAAAAATTCAATAAAAATTGAGTGCATTGCCATAAAAATGCTGTGATAACAACTAGTTGTTGATCAGTAATAAAAAGGCTGAGTTTTTTGTACTTTTAAAATAGTTTAAAATTTATTAATACTATCTGGAATTGCAAACTTAATTTCGTAATAAATCAATTATGAAAACTCAACAAAAATTAGAGTTCTATATTGTACGGCTGAAGTAGATGATTTATTGTAGTTTCAACTACGATCCGAAACACGTCTTTCTCATTAACCGACAATTTGGAGAGGTTCCTTCAATGACGTTCTAAAAATGTTCTTTTGTATACAATAACCTTTTCCTGCATGTAGCAATTTCTTAACACTAACATATAACTGTTTCGCTAATTTTTGACGATTTATATTACACTTTTGTAGGGAAAACTCTTGACAGAGAGAGTTTAAATACATTTTGTAAATTTTAAGGAAGAATTTAGAAGAATTAATAACGATTATATAGAGCACACAAGTCTCTACATTTCTCCAGTTTTATCGATACACTATTTTTTTGCTCTGTGATTTAGTTTTAGTCCGTTTAACTAATCATTTTTGTACTTTGTTTCGTATGTTTTTCCTGCGCATTACGTCATCTGGATGAGAATGAGTTATATAAAGATAATTTGGGATTATATGGGTCTCCCATGTTCATTTGGGATTAAAAGTTTCACCAACCGGGATTAAAATCTCGATTCCATTTGGTATAGCATATCTGGTCGAGACCTAAACTAAAATAGCATAGTCTCATTACCATGTGTAGTAGATAAGTTTTCTTTACCTGAAAATAGAAAATTGGCTGAAAAAAGTCTACTGAGTACGAGAAGGAAATTAATGACATCTGGTAAGTTAGAGGCTTATGGGGAAGTCTCTCATAAATGGTTGACTCTTGGTATTATTGAAAAAGTACCACAGGTGGAAATAGGTCGAGCACACTATTTGCCACGTAGGCCAGTCATAAAAGAAGGTAGCACTACGAGTATAAGACCAGTACCTAGGACAGTGGAAGCGAACCCATGACGCTCGGGTCCGACACTAACCCAGGAAGGCTTTTTAAATGCCCCACGCATTGATTTTATAAACATTTTTATATCATAAAAGAGAGAACAGACAATCGAAAATATTAAAAATTAAAGTATGAATATCTAATGTCGAATTTATAAAAAAATATTTCCAAGTGAACATTGGCTAACTTATTTTTTATGGTATCTCTGTACCTGTGCATGACTGATGCCAGTCGCTCATACACTTGGCACGCATATTCGTAAGTAAAAGTTGTAGACGATTTTAAAAGTGAGAATGGAAAAAATAGTCTATTGTCAAGTTTATCTGTTGACAATTTTTTTGTGTTTCGTAGTTACTGGTAGCTATTTTGCCATACACATCCCTTTTGCTATTGACGCCACTGACTTAATGATCCACGGGCTAGTAAAAAAGAATAATTTAGAAAATTTGACCTACTTCTCAACAAAGCTTTGCCATCACTGATCTAGGTAGCATCCAAGATCTGACTTAGCTCTACTAAATGAAGGAAGAAACTCCTCCTGGGACCTTCAGGGGTAACTGGCCCACATTTGTGTTCTAATTGCTTCCAGAAACTAGACAAAACAGCAGTGGAATTTTTTTGAAGCACAATCATCTACTAATTTTGAATAATACTTGTTAAGGTATGTGACTACCTTCGATACAGCACGATATAACAAATAATGTCTTTCCTCTTGTAAATGCTCCATGCCAAGCCTTGACCCACTAGGCCACTCATGGGCATATTCTTCTGATGTTAGATGTTCGCAGTGTACTTTATAATTGTTTGCTTAATAAGTGATAGTTTATGTTTCTCAGAGTACTTTTATCATAAATAAAGAGAAAAAGAGTACAAATAGGAAAATTCTAAGAGAAGATTTCAAAGATGTCCAGAAAAACTGCAATGTGTTTTTATATTTTACAATTGTTATAGTTAGTTAATAACTTAACTTTGACTTTATTGATATACTTTGCATTTGTTTCTTTGCTTAATAAGAGCTTGCTTGTATTTCTCGGAGCACTTTTATAATTAATCAGGAAAGAGTGTCCACAGAAAGCAGGAAAAGAATTGCAAAGGTTTTCAAAAAAACTGAAATGGTTTACATATTTTTAGCGGCTTCATTAAAATAATATTAATACTTATTTATATAATCAGAGATCCAAATTTCTGTGATCTTCACAATTGAATTCTATATGCAAAGAAATATTTTTAATTACATTCTTGAATGTTTAAAGGACTTTCGCAATAATCAAATAAAGCTATCAATGTAAATTTTAAAAGCATTTAAAAATATACATGAAGATTTCCTTATAATCAAATAAAAGGACAAACAGGTAGTTGTCTAAATATTTGAATATTATGATTTGAATTCGTCATCATTAAAAGTAATTTAAGGAATTCCAGAGCCACTTAAAATGTCCTTTATCTCCACTGCTACTATTATATGAATATGTTCGATTTCGAAGTGGGCTGATATTTAATGGGCACTGAACGATAAAGGGATTATCTTCTAAAGAATGAGAGTAATGTAAATTGGAAGTGCCTAATGGCCCGATGTTCTGGCAAATGATACATTTCAAATAATTGCATTATTTGTTTAGATGATTGCCTTAATAACCAGAATGCTAGATTCGCGAGTTAAAATTTCTTCCAAATTAAAACTTAAAACACTTATCTATGATTGTTTCCGCAACAGATGCATAAACTTGATTTTAAATAAACTGAGCAATCTAGGTTAATTGCTTTAAAATATGTGGGATGTGCACAGATTTGTTTTTATTTGCATACCACTGGAATGTTTAGAATTACAATATCATGGATTGTTGTCTTATATTATATTAAACATAAAAGGAATATTTTCTGCTCTTAGAACATACTTTTCTGTTAATACGACGCATTTTTCTGCTTATTACAACTTTACTGCTTGCTACAAATAACAAATTAATGCTTATACTACACATTTATGGGAAATTCTTAACTTGATATCGTGGGGAAAAAAGTTAAATAATGCAATATATATTTTTGTGTAAATAAGGAAAACATTGTAAATGCAGATTGCTAGAATTCATAACGGTTTTTCCTGCGAAGTTAACCATTTGAAAATTCTTAATCTTGCCAAAGTAGGGAAGAGTGGGGTAATACAGGATACTCTTGAATCTGGCGGTTTTATTTTTCCTATCTAGCAGACAGATACTGAATTTCACTCTATTAGTCAAGAAAAAGGAACGAACATAGTTGTGTGTTGTAGCTGTTGAATTCACTGCATCTGTGAAGGTTTATTTGTTTTAAGACGTCAGATCTCTATAATGTTTATTTTATTTTAAACTATCCTTACTTAAAAATCATTACAGTTATAAAAACTATATCTAGTCCAGTTTCTTATACGTTTACTAAGGATCAATGCCCTATCAAATAATAAGGATTTACTCCAATATTTGTGCTGTTCTATTTCGTTTTTCATAACCTCTGCACTCGGGGTAAAACTGGGTACTCCAAGTGGCGTAATACCGGGGCAGTCTTATTGACGATTCCTCCGATTAAGACGATACAAACACATCAGATGTTCATTGTTTATATTTTAATAAATTTTCTAATTTTAAATAAAGAAGAATTTATAATCCAATGTAAAAACTGTCTTAGCTGTGACCACGAAAGCTGCCGTGTCACGGAGGAAGAAGTTGGAAGTTGATTTGACTTTCCCTGGCACAAGATCCTCGAATGGGATAAGCTGCGCCGAAAACCAAGAATCTGTATAGAAAATAAGTGCTTAAAAGAATCGTTAGATAAAATCCAAGTAAAAAAGTGAGATGAATGAACCGACAGTACAAAGATACTAAAACAAGAAATTTAAAAGAGATCAGATTAAAGACAAGAAAACAAATATCATGGAAAACACCAATGTCCTTCAAGTACATGAAAGTCACGGAGGAAGAAAACAACTACCCTACATGTGAATTTTGTAAATAACATTCTTAAATTGCCATATAAAACAAAAATAATTGTAACTTTTCGACTGAAAATCAAGTTTTTCTAATTTCTCAAAACGTTAAAATGTGCACCCGGTTTTAGCCCACTAGTGGAGTAAAAGCGGGTAATTTGACATTTATAAAAAAATTAATAAAATAAGTAACGAAACTGACTTTTCTGGAAAGATATATTCCGATAAACAATTAATATTGAGAGCTCCATGTCGAATATTTTAGCTCCAACAGTCCTTCTAACCTTAGCTAACCGGTTTTACCCGACTTTCCCCTACAACAATTCTTTTAAAAAAGATTAATTCGGCAAATAAATTTGATCATCATGTATGCAGAATCAAAATGTGTTCAAACATTTATTAATTCATAATCCCCGCTTAGTTATTTTAAATTATAATTAAGCCTCATTATAACGAGCTTCTCAAATTATCATAACCGAACTCCTATATCACTAATGTATTTTCAAATGTTTGTAATGAACTTCGAAAGCAAAGAATTTGCATATAGCGAACTAAAATTCCCATTTTGCAGCATAATGGTTAGAAAAGCACAGAGTGAATGCTTTTTCCCAAAGCGAAATTTAACATTTCAAATGTTAGGTGACGATTTGATTACATTTGGTGCGCCAAGTGATGAAGATATAATTTCCATCATAAAAGAAAAGAACTTGATTGACGATTTACCTTCAGATATGGAACACTAAGGTGATGCAAGTTCAGGTCCTTCAATTTCTGATGCAAAGACAGCTGTGAATATTTTGCAAAATTCCTTTGCAACAGAAACTATGTATAAACATTTTACGGATTCATTTCTAATTATTAATCAAAAGACAGATGAATTGTATCCGAAATCTAGGTGTTTCCAACAAATATCGCGGCTTATTTTCATACTTTCGAGAAAGAAATGTAATTTATTAATCATATTTTAATTTTAAATAAATAATTTTATATGATAATTGAAATTAATTTCGCTCTTTAATTTTTTAAAAACAGATATTTATTTTAAATTATAGCTCATTAATAATTGTAATTTATTTGTTCAACAGAAAAATGTGTTGAATGATTATAGCAAATTTTTTGTAGCCAATATATGAAAAGTCGGATATATTGAACCCTAGGTTATAACGATCTTCTGAATCAATTCGTTGGGGGTTCGTTATAACGTTGGGGGTTATTATTTGACTGTAATTATACGAATACATTAACCAATTAAGATTAGTAAAAGAATCTTTACTACACTTTGTTGAATAAAATTTTTCGTTTTCCAGTTTAATATATTAGACCACGAAATTTCGCTTTCGGGATTTTCGAAATGAATATGCATTCTCTATCTATTATTAGAGTCGGAGGTAGTCATTGCTAATCGGTCATCCAGAACTAGTGAATTCTCAGCTGCATTATTTTTTATTTTTCGACATGTGTTGAGAACATTTATAGAAAAAATGACAAGAAATGCAGCAGCAAAATTAAAAATTTTAATTTTAAACTTACTTTTTTCATTAAAAACATTTTAAATCAACCGGAAGACATTAATTGTTTAATTTTTTTCTCTTGAAATTACCTTATTCAAGGTACAACAGATTGTTAGTAATTGTATAAATCAGTCCTTGAAATTTTAGTCAATTATTGAATAAATTTCTCTTAAAATATCGAACTAAATTTTTCCAAGATAAGGCACAGAAAATAAACATTCTCTAAAAATTCTTATATGGAGTTATTAACGAGATGACAGCCACACAACAAATTTATCGTTTCTGTAAGGATCGTAGAAGTACGCCTCACGATTAATCTTTTAAGTGTTCTGGACGTGGACTCTAGTTGTATATCCTGAGTTAACGAGTTATGATAGATGGGGCTGTTGGGCAGCAGATTTTGTGCAGATAAACCATGTAATTCGCCGTGAAAGGACGCTAATCTTGATGCGTCAGTATTAAAATATGCTACGTATATTTCGTTCTCGTCAATAAATATAATGAGTGCAAGAGTCTAACAAAGTCAGAGGGATCCGGTCTCGAATCTGCAGTTAACCGATTCCGAAGCCTTTGTTCTACGGCCACCACGCCTTGTAGTGTAACGGTATTAAGCGTCCGATTATGATCAAGACAAACACAGTTAAAAATAATCAAAGAACTTCCAATTCATATTGGAAAGAATATTTTAAGTTATAATATTAGATTAAGCCAAAATGAGCAAAAACATATATTTCATTTCTTTCAAGGGGAATCAACGAGGAACAAATTACCTTAATAGTATTTGAATAGAGACTATTTAGAAAACAAATACATGTAATCAATCCTTTTTAAGCGCAGCTTTCAAAGTACAACTACTGTAATTATCTATCATTGCACTATTGTATTTGGAATTAACAGCATTCCCAGTTTCGCAGCTATGAAAAGTCCCCCCTTTAATTTGTTGCCCTTCTTTACTACTTGGCATTCTCCGGTGATACGTACAGCCCTGCGCCCAACATTCCAAAATGGTCAATGACTT
Source organism: Araneus ventricosus (assembly GCA_013235015.1). NCBI lineage: Eukaryota > Metazoa > Arthropoda > Arachnida > Araneae > Araneidae > Araneus > Araneus ventricosus. The sequence goes on along the minus strand of BGPR01007219.1, from coordinate 39,937 downwards.
GAATACTGTAAATCTTAATTTACAAAGTTTAATCCAATATCATTTTGATCTTTAAACACCATGCAAAGACTCAATACAAGTTTTAATTCTAAAAGGAAAGGGGGCACTCCCTTCAAAATGATCAAGTCCACAATAAATCATACATAAAACGTGCTGTTACGGTTACATTTTCGTAACTTTCTAAACCTTTAGGCAAGAACAGATAATGATTTAGGTACTAGTTGAGTAAATAATCATAACTTACTAAAGTCTATTAACTGATGCAGGTTCTAACATAACGAGTAGAGAGTCATTAATTAAATCGAATAAAAATACCGGGTTCAATACCAGAGCATTTATTCACAGAACATCTTTAAAAGATACTTTAAAACAACTACTAATTCTACAGAGTAAAACGAGAATATATAGTAAAACATTAAAAAATGGTTACAGTGATATCGAGCAAGAAGAGAGCCTGAGAAGAATTAGTCTTTCGAATCATCAGCCACCTAGGTGGACAGTGAAACGCAACAGGGCAAGAGTGTCGAAAGGAAATAATTTCAAGTTGAAGCGCATCTAATTTACTTTCATTAATTTTTCAACAATTTTAGAGAAAATGTTTGATCAATAGGTTAGCGACACTTTTTCTTTCTCGTATTATTTGCATGTATCTCCATTGCAATGATTAAGAGTGCGGAAATGAAATAATTTCAAATAAAAGCTCTTACTTTATATGATGATTAATTTTTAAGCACATTTAGGAAAAATATCATCTCCTTACATTTGTCCTAAATCCTTACTTATCAACCGCATATATAACGGTTATTCTGAAAGTGAGTTCCGGAATATAATGTTTTTTGCACCTGACAGATGGCTCTAATCTGCCTATGCAGTATGGCGTCTAAGATGACTAAAGAATGCGTCATAGCAGACAAGTTCATAGGGGCGAGGTGTCCCGTAATCAAGAAGGAGAAGCACACAAGTTCATATGTTGAAACGCTAACACGTGCAAAACTTGCCCTAAAATTGTTTGACTATAGAATGTCTGTGAAATTCGTTTTGTAATTCATTTTTTGAATGCAAGGAATATGTGACCATGCGAAATCCATAGGCAAATCTGTGAGATGTATAGCGATACATTTATGAGGGAGGGAATGATAAGAAGGAGGGTTCGATTGTTACTTGTGTGTCTCAACAGTTCATCGAGTCCTTCGTTTGGAAACAAATGAATCATCCGCAATATAGCCCTGACCTGGCGCCAAGTGGTTTTAACCTATTCTTTCACTTGAAGCGATTCTTGAGTGATCAGAGCTTTGATGACGATGAAAAAATGAAAGATGCAGTAGCATCTTAACAACCGCACAGGCGGCCACTTTCTAAGATGCTGGTTAATGTGCTGGGTGACTACATCGAAAAGTAGAATAATGTTTGTAAATCTTTATTAAATATGTATCTTTGTCAACACCTTTCTTCGTTTTCTTTTGCACTGTAATGGAACTTATTTTCATAACAACTCTCGTTCCTGCATCAAAAATATACAAAAAACCCTTTGCTTCTATTTTTCTATTTTTTCATTATAATTTGATATGTATTTTAATCACAAACCGAAACAAATTTACTTCTTCGATTGATAACTTTCATTTAGGAAAAATACTTGTAACTTTTAGATCCCTGACATTCAACATGACTTTTAAATAGGAAAACATTGTTTCCCATGCTTAGAAGTAGCAATGGTTCTCAAATTGGTAATAGCGTTTGATAAACCTCTCTTTTATGAACGACACTCATAGATAACAAAAGAGATTTTTTTTAAAATTGAATTTCATAAACACCAGGATTTAATAACTCAATTGAAGAAGCACTCGTTACGAAATATTTTTAATCATAATTCATGCGTTGTGTGTGGAAAATTTTAAATTTAACTTTAAGATATTTATTTAGAAAGATATTTGACACTGGATTTTAAAAAAACGTAATTTAAGTTTATTTCATGCTACATTGTTATTTCAAGTCCAATATAACATGAAATACACTTAAACATTATACATGATTTACTTGCTCCAAAAATGTCTACTAAACAATATTTATTTAAACTTTTATTTGTTATATAGAGAGCTTAAATTGGAAAGAAAACGTCACGAATTTGCATGTAAAATATTTCTTATATGTTTCCTTTCTTATTCATTATATTGTTATTTTATAATGCTCAACGATAAAGGAATAATATAGGGGAGAGTCGCAGCATTTGGAACGGCGCCTAGATTGGAGCGATATCATAACTTAAATTCTGTTAAATATTTGGTGCGTAAAATATACAAATTATGTTGTAACGAGGTAAATTGTGAGCATTAAATCACTGTGGCATCATTGCCAGCCGTGTTGTAAACTGCAATTGATGCAGATCTAATGCGCCGACTTTGGTGATGTCATCCGTGGACCAATGGCAAGAACGCTTCTGGACTATTTTTAACGGCAATGTTCCCAATTGTTCACTCTCTTACTTTTGTTATCATCTCACCGCGGGTCATATGATGTAATGAATTCATTTATGTTTTTAATCTAACTGTTGTTATATTAAATATGCTTTCCTTCTAAAGTCGTCTTCTTATTCTGTGTGTACCTGCACTGCGTCGCCATGACGAAACCCTTCTGAAGTAAGAAAGTATGCATGTTTAGGAATGTGTGAAGTGCCGCGTTCTTGGTAGCTAGGGCATTGTAATCGCTCATCATCCTGCCTGAGATTATTACGCCCTTGCACGAGCTTATGTCTTTGTCGGTTGCATCAGAATCCTCATCTCCTTATAAGCTCAATTAAAAACCCAGAGTCTAGGTGTTATGGTGTGACTAAAAATATTAAGTTGGGCCTAACCCTATAGCTGAAAAGAAATACATAAAAAATGGCATTGTGATCGCATAAATGATTAGTACACCAAACGCAAGAGCACACGATTGAGTTAGACAAGAAAAACACTATTTATTAACAATTAAGCACGACATTACTGTAGAACAAACATTCGACACATCAATATCTATAAAAAGCATTAAAACACGTGTATGCAAAATGTGTATAGTTACTATAAAAATGTGATACTTGTGGTAAAAAATATTATTTTATCTGTAATATTTACTATAAGAATGTTGCAACATATTGAGAAAAAGGAAGCTTCAACTGCAGTTGAGAAAAAAGTCTTACCAAAGCATGCTTAACATCAGGATGAGGAAACGAAACTTGAAAAAACTCAAACCGAGATCTCTATAATGCTACACTTTAGTATAAACACCTGCAATGAAGAATTCTTTGGGACAATATGTCCTTAAAAGCACAAGGCAAATCGCTTCAATCGATCTTACGAAAACATGGATCGTACACTAAGTAGCAAATCGTAAAAGCAGGTATCAAAAAAAAGGAAGGCGACATCACTCCAAACCCATTCTTCACCTCTCCATCACATCTAGCCGTACGAACCCAGAGAAGCACGTGTGTTCCACCTGTTGCCATACATACTTTTCTTAACAGAAACCTGTTCTAACGCAAGTCCAACTAGAACATTAGTCTGTGCACTTTCGGTCCAACTATAACATTCCTGTGAACCTTCGGTCCAACTATAATGCAGTCCTGTTCACACTAGGGTAAAAACGTTACATTATTTTCAAAAAAAGTACTTCGCTGATAGAGTTAAAGAACAAGTATTTTGATTTAGGTATCATCCATTAATTATTTTAACAAAAGAAGCCCTTGCACTGTTTTAAATTAAGTAGGAAAATATTTTATTACATTCTCGGGTAAGAAATTTCTTTAGACGCAGTTTACTATAATCATTTCATGAAAATAGTTTTAAAATAATGTTAAGGGAATTTTTTTCGCTATTGTCCATAGGTTGTCTAGATTGGACCAAAAACAGTCGCCTAAATTGGATTTAAATCAATGGAATTATTAAAGGATGCGTGAAACTGAGAATAAAAAGAAATATTTTTTCTTTAATTGAGCTTAAAAAAGTTGGTGGTCCACAATCTAGACAGCCAGTGGCACAGGCTTCTTTGTTTGGACAGATGATGCATTTTCAAACTGCTTTTTTCCGAATTTAAAGTGTATTTCCTAAAACGTTAATTACACTGTTCTGAAGATAAATAAACTACAAAAAATTCTACTACTTGTTTTTCATTAAAATTATTTCTCCATTGCAGTGTATTAAAAAATGTCTAGGTGGCCCAAATTAAGAGATCCTCCGTATTATTTCTCCTATATTATTCAGTTATCTTAGGCAAATGATAATTGTTCAGGGCACCGAACTAAAATTTCATGAATCTAAAGGAAATGTGGTGCATGTTTTGCCATCTCTTGTAGAAATTCGACTTATATTCAAGAAATGAATCTTAAGTAACTTTTAGTTTATCAAATAAATCATATTTAACATAACTTCAGAAATGAAAACTTAACATAACTTCAGAAACTAAAAAGAAACAATAAACAATATATTATTATTCTAACCTATAAAAATAAGGAAACAGTATTTATTTTCATCTAATAGGCCAATTGATTGTCCATCAGGGCGCAATTGAACATTGTTTCTTTGCTGATCAATAACAAGAAAAACCATTACTAGGTATTTTATTGGCGAGTATTCGATCTATCAAAGTGTCAGCAAACTTATTGAAAGGCTTAACCCAGAATGGTTCCTTTGGTTTTCTTTTCGTATCAGATAAAGAATTTTCTACCGCCAAGAAAATTAGGCCATTCTTCTTTACTTCTATAAAAGTTATTTTGCCTTAAAACATTGAAAGACTATATTCTGATAAAAGTAGTTCACATCCAAAAGTCCTTTTTCATTAAAGCTATAAAAAGAAAGGATAATCCACTGAAATACGAAGTACTATAATTTTATCTTGAGCTTCAGAGTATAATAGAATCATTTTATTAAAGCGTTTCGAGAGTTATATTTCTAACTTCCCAGGATAGAAAAATAAAAAGTAAATAAAAAAATCTAACTCTTTTAGCTGAGAGCATTTTTTATAAGGAAGAAGTTAAAACTTATCGCATTCTCTCTCTCCTTTCAAATCACTGTGCTTGTAAAGGATATTTCTTTGAGCGATAATATCCTTTTAGAAGATCGTTTACATTTCATTAAAAATATTCACTATGTACATCGATCTGAAATAGAGTCAGATAATCAAGTTACCAGGTGAATGTAGAAATTATGCCATTAAGTGATAAGTTTCTTAAACTTTCTCCACCTTACAGCCCTTATTTTTATTTGTAGAATTTTTGTGCCCACCTTTACACTAAAAAAAATTTGTCATGACCAAACATTTCGAAACAAAATTATGAAACTTTATTGAACAACAGCAGCAATAAAATTCCATAAAAAGTAATTAATTAATTTTGATAAAATCTCCAAAGATAAGATGACTTTCTCGGCTATTTTTCTTATACATGTTGAGGAGATTAAAACTAGAAAGCTTTCATGGAAATTTGTGCGATTGCACATTTTCAATTTCCTTTATTTACCTGAACGAAAATAAAGTATTGTTAATAAAAGAACAATAGATTTTCCATGCTGGATAATTGAGCAAAAGAGAAAGAAATATTTATGCTAACGCTAATTAGTTACAATTGTGTTTTAAAATTTTCTTCAATATCTATGTACTAACTATTAATTATATTTAGTTATGCCTTTTTTTGCATTAATTTTCTATACTTTTATTAAATGTTCTTTATTTGCTTTTATTAATTGGTTAACTTTAAATATTTCCTTAAGTCAGTAACGCATATCGGTAAAATTATCATTCAGTTAAGCAAATAGTAAGGTGTATATTTCACTGTCATATTATCATCGTGAAATCGTTAGCAATATTATCGCGAACTTGATCGACGATATTCGTTTCGTAAACAAAATAATAATAATTCTGGTAGAAGTGGGTTAAAATTGTTGATAATCAAAAATCTGATAAATGTTTATATTTAATTGAAATTAATGAGAATAATTTTTACTTTAATTTTCTTACCATGTGGTATTTTTAATATTTAAGTGCGATTAAAGCTGATTCAAGACCCTACTTCTAGCTTTCTTTCGGAAAATCCTATTTCATCAGAGAATTTTTAAATGTTAGATGCAGCAGAAATGATTTTTTTAACGAAATGAACAGCGTGATAAAAATGAATTTCGTGATACAATTGCAATTTATTTCAATATTATGTCCTGATAGCGGTTTGTAATTATTTCAGTTGACTTATTTATACGTTTATTATATTTATGTGTAATCATTGAATTAAAATATAAATTTATTTAATGACTTTGTAATAAATACACCATAACTTTATAAATATACTGTAGGTTTAGTTTAGATATATTAATGTCCCGTTTCAAAGCAACAAAAGGTTTATTTTGGGACGGACCTCATAATTTTGAACCGCGGTCACATAGTGAGGACGACACCTGAGCTTGCACTCCCGTTTCCAAGTTTCCGCATCACAACATTGGGAGGAAATTCGGCCCACTACATATGATTTAGCGTGAAACGCGCCAAACACACGATGGATCTTCAGTGGAACCCGGAAATTTCGAACCTGGAAACCCTGAGGCTCCATGGCCGGCGCCTTACCTCTAGGCTACCGTGCCCTCAAATATATTGTAGGAAATTCAATACTTGCGTACGTTGAAATGAAAACAAAATTTTCGAAAGGTAAATGAGAAGGAAAAGGACAGCAAATATATTTTAAAAAAGGAATATGAAACTATATATGGAAATATGAAACTATATTTGCTGTCCTTTTCCTTTTCATTTATCCTGGCAGTGCGAATCCACTATGCAACATTACGAATGTAAGTAGAGTTTAAAAATGTGATTTAAGTTTCTTTAGAAAAATATGCGATAGATGCTTGCAATCTCAAGTGAAATAACAGAAGAGATTTAACAAAAATCGCGCATGTATCTTTAAAGCGTAAATAAATACGAGGTCATATAGCCTTTAATTAAATCACATGAAAAGTTATGATGGAAAGCTTTAAAGACATTGAAAATCTGATACAAAGGAAATGGTGAATGAATGAAGTTATTCTTGAGCAGAAGGACTTCAAAGAAACTGAATTCAGCAATTCGAATGAAAGCAAGATCTAATTCAAAACGTAGTGTAATTTCTAAGCTTTTTGAAAAAAAATTATGAATTAGATAAATTTGTCTGAATTGTTGAAAGAATTCAGTTATCATTTAATAACATCCTCCCCGACGACCTTACATAGTTATGAGAAATCTTTCCCTGGATGGTTGGCATCACAGAGTTAATACTCCCAAATATCTATATCTAAAATTATTTTTACTTTTTCTGACGATAAATCATTTGGATTCTGAATACGTACCAACTTTCACACACTGAACATTCTACTTTTAAATAATGGTTAACACCTTTCAACAATTCTTAATGACTACAGCTTCAGATTCGAGCCAAATCTTCTTACTTGTTAGTCCTTTTTTGGCAGTCAAGCTGCGACAGTGTCTGCATAGTAATAATGGATGGATATGGCAGCTTTCCAGAGAAAACGGTAATAGAGACAACAACCAGATATCTGACTGAAATAGAAGCCACCCAAAACAATATTCAGCTACATTCCATTATGTTGGATCCAATAATCTCAGAACAAGAATCAAACGACAAATGAACACATCAACAATTTCATCTATATTATTCACACTTTTATTTAACATGACTTGTTTCATTTTTGCGAGGATGGAATTTTGCAGTCGACATTGAGCTCACTTCCTGATGTGATAGAGTTTTGGAATTTTGTACACTTGTGTATTCTCGACGACGATTCACCATTTTAATATGTTTAAAACATAATTATCAATTAATCTATTGAGTTAATTAAATTTGGATTCCATGCCAGTGGCGCCAGCTGGTTGTAAATTTGAGAAAAAATTGATTTTAAGATTCCATAAAATTTAAAATAATGAATTTTAAACAAAAAACGAAACAGTCGAAATTTTTTTAAAAAAATCTACTTTTTTAACACAGTGATAATATGGCATTTTTAAAATTCTCTTTTTAAACTTAATTATGATTTATATTTTAAGTATCGCAGAAACTTTTCAAGTCTAAATTGAAAGCACATTTTTCTATTTAATTTTTCTGAAACTCATCATGTTCTAAGAAGCTACATAAGTTCCTTTATTCTATGAGATTTTTGTTGTTTCGAAATAAGTTTAAATGTTGGCAAGTGCAGAAGAGCAGGTAGAACAGGAATTTATGCGATGGATTACTTCTAACACTTTTAAGAATGAAAGCTAATTTCC